>APFE030785350.1:35036-46661 GCA_000404065.3 Pinus taeda
CGACCCTGGGAAGTTGATGTACCAGTTTACCCAAAACGGGGCCCATAGTTTGGCGCTTCATCTCCTAGGGTTAGGTTTTTTGGATGTTTAGGGTTTTCCATTGTTTCTCAACAATAAATAGGCCTTCAAGCCTCATTGTAAGATGGTTCAGAGGCATGTAGCCGCCACATCTCTTCTCAGAGATAAGCTACCATCGCCCTAGCTAGTTTATTTCCATTTTTGTTTGTAAGCATATTTCAGTGTTTTACAGTAATGAAATGAATTATTATTTTCGTTGCATCTCTATATGTATGGTTATATCTGTAATTTGTTGCGTCCTTGTTTAAATATGGATCACTCATAATAACTCAAGTGGAGATTAAAGGGACTTTATGGTGCAAAGCATATGGAAAGCTTGGGAGGCCATTAAACCTTAGTTAACTTGAAAAAATGACACGTTAAGAGATGGTTCATATTTTAATTAGCACTACATCTAATGGTCGTCTATTGTTTAATACAGTGGTAAATATTTCATAGAATCCATTTAATTTTCGGTCAAGTGCTTGTATAGGCATGGCATCATTGAAATTAATGTTAATATTAGACTAGATATTAGAAGCACTCTCCTTCAAGGTTGGATTCAATTTAGCTAAAACAATTAGGTGGATTGTAAATCATTTTCAATAACTCATTCTAGATTAATTGTTTCTTGAGCTTGGTTTAGAGATCCTTGTTGCTTAGTGGAGAGACTTAAGGTTGCATTTCACTAAAGGTTTAGAAAAGACCACATATTAGATGCCTATCATTGGTTGAGTACAATGCCCATTTTGAGTTTTTAGCCCAAGAAAGCGTGCAAGCTACCTTCTTAGTAGATGACTTAGTTGTTCTAGCTCCAAACTATCTAGAAACCATATATCAAACAAAATAACACATTTTTTCATAGTCTTTGATATTAGGCAACCTTCATGTTTGCGAAGAAAGTCAATAACTGGGAGTGTCCCAACCCAATATCACTACACGCTTGTTTTTGTTATGCTCTTTTGCTAAATCATCTTGGTAGTGGGCCTTGGAGTTCTTTAGCTAACTACTCCTTACCACCATTACTTAGAAATCTACCCTCCTTAGTAATCAACTCACTCGTGTTATCAAGTTATATGCAACATGACAATTAGTTAGGACATAAAATTTGTTTTTTATTTAGAAAATTGAAATGATTATGTAATTACGAATGTTTGACATTACTACAATTTTTCTTAATATGATGGTGATTTGAATTGTAACAACTTCCACTTGTAGATTAAGGTGTAGGATGATGTGGTGTGTGCCAAGCCAAGCACCTACAATAGGGTTTTGGAATACAAAGGTGTGGATTCCTACACCATGAGATGTGTCCCTCCATGTGCTTAGCGTATCCCTCACCCCCATATTGGTTTAGTTCATGCCACAAGGATGATCATCTTGTTCATGAATGTAGGGAGTGCCAAATCAAGGAGTTCCATAGCCAATCAACTCCCCCTTGTTCTCATAATGATAATTATTCATGGCTAAAGTTAATCAATTCAATGGAGAGGTAACCTATGTAGTAAGATGATGGTAGATGGGACCCTAGGCCCCTTATTGATGAGATTATCCTTGATGGTTGGGGCCAAAAATAAGATGACAAACAACCTTTACTTGACATAATTACTATGCTTGATGCCATTATATATGACAATCATTTGGCCTTTATATGCACTTTTATGTTTATGATTATGATGTTGTGATTGTTGGTCCTTGGAATATGAACATTCACATTTTTGTTTATTAGCCCATAGGGCATGGACATTTTTAGTTTTGGTTTGGCCTTTATGATAGTGTCTATATTCCAAATTCAATGTTCACTGCGGTTGCTTTTTTTTTTGTATATTTATTTTTTCATAGTAATAATAGTGATTGTATCAACAAAAAGAGAGATTTTGGCTTGACCCAAACAATTTACATATGTTGAGGCTAATTTGAGCACAATAGTAGATATAAAAGGTAAGCGAAGCTCTTTTTAAACCAAACCATAATTAAAAACTACCTTTACAATTACCACATTAACAAAGCTTCCACATAAAAACAAACATTGACTAAACATCTAGTTACTTGTTTGGCACTCTTTTGTCTACATTAGAAGGGATTACCATATGGGGGGCATGTTCGTTCAAAGGTGAGGTTTGTAACATTTATCACAACTCCACTACCTCACCATGAATCAAAATTATAGAGGTCACTGATCTATCTTATTGTCGTGGGAGGTTGGGCATCTCCCCACTGGTCTTCTCTTTCCAACATTGCAAGGCATGATTTGTTATTGGACCTCGTTCCCATTTCCTCAAGCTAGTTTATTATTATATACATGAAGAGAGTTCATCACTCATTGCATGCACAAAATTTGCTCCTCCCTAGTGACCTTTGTAGCTTTGGGTTTTGTAATTTCCATTTGATAACACTATATACCTTGATGATGGCACTAGAGGTCACCCATTATTGCAAGCTTACAAGAGTAATGAGGCATAATTCCTTGGAATAAATGCAACACTAAAAAGAATGAGTTAGGGGTTTCACTAACTGTGAATAGGAGGCAATTGAAACACAAAGTAAAGCCTCCCCTTCTCATGTTAACGATGAAGATGGAATGTAATAACTCTCCACAGAACGAGATACTTAATTATCCCATGATTGTACCACAAAATTGTTAAGAGTTGAACAAATTCATGCGAAGAATTGAGGGAGGATTTTGATGAAATGGGGGGCATTTAATTTGAAATACGTAGGTCTCTCTTTGAGGGTGTCACCATAGCTACAATGATAATGGGTACATACGAGGATGAGTGCATTCTTCAAGTTTCTAATTTTTGGAGCACTATGTTCTCCTAGTCTCTCTTGTTGTGGTTTGACAATATTGATATAAAGACCTTCCTCCATGTCCATGGTTTCCATGCATTAGGACTCGCTCCTTGGATTTTGCTTTCATGTTTTCTCTTTTGTCATCCTTGCCACTATGGCGTCTAAACATTCTTTATCATTTTATTAAAACTAAATGGAGGTTTTTTTTGGACTTTCTTCCATATATTAGGATGTGGCTGGTAAAACTAAGTACATGTAGGAGCAAGAGCAACCAAAAATATTCCAACTAGATTTATTTTGCCAAAAAGTCATGAGAGGAGTTTATATTTGGCCAAAATTGCCCAAAAAACACCTAGCCTTAACTATCATTACAAGTACTAGTATACAACTAACATAAACATGTGCACACACATGCAATTGAAGATACTCAATCCTAGCAAGGGCATTAACATCATCTTATATTACAAGTCACCAAGATACTTGAATCCTAATTAAAACATTAACATTAACGAATCCAAATGAAGACATTAACATCACCTTGTATGACAAGTCACTCTTATCTTGAGTCTAAATAATTCCCTATATGAAATGAAATGATATTTTAACATCCATGAGACTAAAAATAGTCTATGGGACCATCGGTTCCCTGATTTTCGCCTTTTGCAATTCAATCATTTTCTTATTCAAAATGATGATGAGTTGGCCCAACCTTCCAACAATCCCCTCGTTGAAAAGACAATACCAAGGAACTGATGCTAACATATTCCCATAACTTTCTTTGATGTCTTTGAATGCATCGCATTCCAAAATGAAATGTTTTTCCGATTCCACTGCCCCAGACATGCAAAATGCACACACTCATTCTTCCCAAGCTTCTTTAGGCCTTTTCCACCATCCTTGTTCACACCGAAGTTGATGCGAGTTGGTTCTTAATTGAGCAATAAGAACCTTTGCCCTCCACGGAATGCTAGCTCCAATGAACTCTTTTTGTTGTAGATAAAACATAGGGTTGAATTCCTCAATGTAGTACTTCTTCTTTCTACCTAAATCTTTTCTCCATACCCGTTTACAAGACTTCTCCATAACAAGTTTTTTTAACTCCTTGCTATTTGCGGGGCATCCATTGAGGTAGATATTCCATTTTTACATCCATGTGTAGTTTTGTCTCATCCATGTTTTCTTTCTTTCACTCATGCCTTCATTGAAGATAACATTAGGTCATCTGCCCACTCCCATTTGCTCAATTCTTTTTAGATATCTTATGAGCCACACCATAGCAATTGCTTCGATGGGAGTTGCTCTTGTTACACTCAACATTATCTCATAAGGTACTAAACTTTTTATTTTGAACTTGCTCATGATCAAACGCTTTTGGATTTTCTCAATTTGTTTCCATTTTGAGATGGGGCTACTGCTAACCCATAATTCACACCCATATAACATTATTGGACAAACTAGTTGTCAAAAAAACATTTTAATCGTTTTCCAATCTCATAACTCTGCCTCTCTGCATATGTTTTGAATAGCATATAATGCTTTCCACCCTCCTAAAATTTTATTCTTTTTACGGTCCTCCCAATTAAGTTTGTTGTTGAAATCAATCCTGAGGGAATTGTACTCATTTACTTCTTCAAGAATGTTGCCTTCAAAGAAGAACACATGCTGGCTCTGCTTCCTCTTATTAGAGAAAATTATTATTTTGGTCTTGCTAGTATTGACTTGCATCCCCACTGCTCTATAAAAATGCTCAAGGACATATAGGTAAGTCTGCAATCCATGGGTCGATTTAGAAATCAATACAAGATCATCAACATATAAAAGAAGCTTTATCACAAACCCCCCCAACCAAACACCATCTCCACCTTCCAGATTTAGCCACTATTCCAATTTATCAATATATAAACCAAAAATAGTAGGGGATAAAGGACAACCTTGCTTGACTCCGATGTCACTTCTAAAACTTGCTAAAATACCGGTTGAGGTTCTAATTTTGACTTTCACCTCTTCATAAAGTCTATGGACAACGACTCTATAATGCAAAGGAATTTCAAGTTCTTCCATTCTACGCCACAACTTATCTCTAAGCATTGTGTCAAATGCATTTTTGAAGTCGACAAAACAACAAAATACTTCTTCTTTGTCCTCCCAAACCTTTTCAATAATGTGTCTCAATGTAATACCATGATCCATTGTACAATGATTCGACCTAAAACCTGCTTGTCCTTTAGTCCTCTTCTCTTTTATTTCTACGCACTTACTGATTCTATTTTCTACCATGCTGCCGAAAAGCTTTGCAAATAAATGATTGATCATAATGGTTCTATAATTGGAAGGATTATTAATATCTCCACTTCTAAAAAAGAAAAACATATATAAAAATATTATTATTATACCTGCCGCTAGCATGATATAATGTATTCAGTTTTTCATTGACTAAAAAAATTAAAATCTATCCAAAGTTTAACATTATGATTTAAATAAGATTTATTTCTATTTAAAATATGATTGGTTGAAATGTATCCCCTCTTATCGTGTAATGATGACAATAATTGACTTTTGTGTACTTTATTATTAATTACTATGTACTATATCGTTAATTACTATGTACAATAAATATAAATAATTTGAAAAATAATATCATATTTTAATTACTATGTACCATAAACACAAATGGCTTGCAATTAAATTCAAAAAATTCCATTTTCTCATTGGTGTTATCTATAAAAAATGTTTAATTATATTAAATAAATTAATTAAAAAATGCTAAACAAATATTCATATAACTCATTTTACAATTTTATTATTGTTTGGAGTACATACAACACATCATGACATTAAGATATTTTATTAAACTAAGTGGCAAGGGACACTAGCTATGTGCCATTGTTTATTATACCTGTAGGGGGCTGTGGGATATAAGGTCATTTTTTCATTGATTTGCTATTAGTTTTTTTTTGGACTAAAAAAAATTAAAATCTATCCAAAATTTAACATTATGAAATTAAATTTATTATTTTGAAATTAAAATTTATTTATATTTATCTTCAAATATGATTGGGAGCAAATTAATAGTCTACGGCTCTTTTATTGTGCGGAATGCTATGGTTAATGATTGATTTTGTTGTACTCTTATGCGTATTAATTATCATTTTGGTACAATAAATATAAATAATTTGGAAGAAAAAACATTATCTATTCATACTCTCCTAGGTGTTTACCTATAAACACAAAATGATTCTTAAAATTAAATTCACATAGGGATTTCATGCTTTTCTTATTCTGTTTGTAGTTATAGATGACTCGTGAATAGGACTAATTTTCTGGATCGAGTATCTTTTGAATTATACATAAAAA
Source organism: Pinus taeda (assembly GCA_000404065.3). NCBI lineage: Eukaryota > Viridiplantae > Streptophyta > Pinopsida > Pinales > Pinaceae > Pinus > Pinus taeda. The sequence continues at coordinate 41,241 of APFE030785350.1, forward strand.
TAATAATTTTAAAATATAGAAATTTTTGAAATAAATATGTAAAATACATGTATCAATGTTTACAACTTCATTATGTCAATTTATACTCTTAATCTTTATCTTACCAAAAAAAATTTATTTAGTTTATATTAGGAAAATAATAAAAAAAAATAAATTTTACATTTTATTATTGCATTAAAATAATAAAATAACTCACATTATATTATAATATTATTTTATTAAACTAAGTGGCAGAGTAGGTATACGGTCTTATTTATATACCAATCAATGCATCACTTCACTTCGAGCCTTGATAATGATATAAAAATGTTTCATTTGATTTGGTTTGGTTGGACCTGCAATGTTAAATGCATTTACTTTTCAAAGATTCAAACAGTTTACATAATCTACAATCCACACTATGATTCCACAATCAACGTGACAAATCAGGGAGGAATTGTGTAATCATATTGCATTCATTTCCATCAATGTCGTGTGAAGCTAAAATTTTCCTGTGAATGACCTTAGTAAAGCATAGGGATATGTTTATCTCTATGGGCTGAGTTCAAACATTGGATGCTAACTTCACCCCTGTCGTTCTGATTATGTGTGACATCCGAAATCCTGCACAGCAAGGGAACACCAATGCCACGCCGCCCCTGGCATAACAGGCCAACCAAAATTTAAGAAAACCATAACGGCGCCGGGCACATACGACCAATATCATAAAGACGAGTTTCTACCATGGACAGATCAAGTTGTAAAACCCCCCAAACACAGTAATGGCAGTAACAGGGACCGCCCGCAGGGTATGGTCAAAGACTAGTTCCCACTGGTCCTGGTATCGAAATCCCTTAAATTCATCATCTCCCTATTTCTCACATCAGCTTGCCAATTTGTCTCCCTTTTCTTTCGACCTCTCCCACATCCGGTGTCGGTTCCCTACTCCTTTGTTATTCTCACCCTTAAACCCTAATTCCTGCATTCCCAGGTCTACCTCCACGCACGGCATATTGTATTCACCCTTTAACAAGTGGATTTCTGGTCCTCTGTTTCTGTGGTCACCCACTTGGCAGCTGTCCCAGTTAGCCACTCCTCTTTCTCCCCCGGGGAAATTTGTGTTCAGGGAGAATGAGTGGGAAGGGGAGCGGAGGAAGGAGTCCTGTCAACAGAGGATAAACACATTTGTAAGGAAACATTTGCCAGATGGAGCCAAGGTGCTCGTCCACGTGGGAAAATGGCAGTTCTCCGATGCTCAGCCGGTTCAAGGAGTTCAGTTAGTGCCAGCGTCCTTCAATTGTGCCCCTAGATTGGAGCTTTCAGCTTCGGATGCAGCCGGGGTTTTTGTGAATTTGCCCAATGCCATCTCCATATCCCGGATGGTGGCTGGTCCATTGCTTGGATGGTATGTACACATTTAAATATTCCATTCGGTCCATTGCTTGGATGGTATGTACACATTTAAATATTTATGTATTTATTTTTTGGAAGGTCTAAGGGGCTACACTGCATAGAGTGGACTTCCTCTGGCTTAGGTGGGAAGCCTGAAGGGTAGTTATTATGCCAAAATTGCTCAGCACTTGTACTGGGTCTCATTCCATTGGAACTCATGTCATTTGGGCGGTGCATGGTACGGTGAGAATGGAATCTTGGTTGATGGCTTATTATGCCGTCAACCTTGACAGTGAATCAATGCCCTGAAAGGGAAAACCAATAGAAAATATAGCCTATTATCTGCAACGGGCCTGATAGTTCAATACAACGGAATGTTACAGATTAGAGGAATTGTCAAGTCAGTATAATGTAGCAAAGAGGACTTTGAGTTACATTGGATTGAACTGTATTGAGTTTGATAAGTCACTAAAATTGATGTCTGCAATTCTACGAAAATATTCTCCCAGCGTAAGAGTTATGAACCTTTAAATGCCTATTTGACATTTACATAGTATGAGAAGCCAAAAGTCCTTTTCTATGCTTCTCCCAATTCTTCGAAGCTTTGTGATTATTTTTATACCTTCTTGTGTATTATATAGCCATGTGGACTTCTTTATTGTCTTTCATTCTGGGGACCAGCATCACAACGTTTTTAACATGAAATTGCTTGGTTCGGCATTCTTGTTTGTTTGTTTCTATCTTTTGATTATACTCTATATACAACATGTGGACCCAGAGTTGCGGGGGAGCGCTCCCCCCCCCTCGAACCCACTCTCAATCCACGCTTTGGGCGGGAGCGCGCTCTCGGGAAATTTTTTTTTTATGTTCCCTGCCAAAATCGGGAGCGTTGCTCCCGGAGCGAAAATTACAGCTCAGGAGCGATCGCTCCAGAGTGTTTAATTATCACTCCGGGAGCGGCGTGCTACGCCAGGAGCGATTTGGGCACAAAAAAATCTGTGGACCGAAAAAAATTTCATTTAATTTTTTTGTTTGTTTGTTTTAAAACAACTTGGGGGCAAACAACAAATTCATTGTCACTTGAATGAGTTGAGGAGAAGCTGGAGAGTGAAGAAGATTGAGCAAAGGAGCGAGGAGAAGTGAGGAGCAAGCGCCGAGGAGCAAGCCTACAAAGAGGTTAGTTACGTTAGTAACTTAGTAATTTAGTATTTTAAACCTTAGTTAGGTAGTAATTTAGGATAGTCTAGTTAGTTTAATTTATTTAGTAAAAAAATCATGAATCTAAATAAAATTAATAAATAAAATTAATTAATCTAAATAAATTAAATTAATTTTCTTATTCCCATTCCCATTAAATTTTGCAGATTCAAAAGCTTACAAATATCAAACATCATGGACCTGGCTATATTTCTTTGCATTTTCCTCTTCTTGGTCCTTTTTATGGTTATTATGGTGCTGGAGAGTAGGAAACGGAGGGGCCAAAATAAAGAGGGGGATGAAGAAACTGGAGAAAGTGGATTTGATGAAAACCCTCGTGAGGAGGAGCTGGAGGAGGGTGAACATGACTCTCAAAAAACTAAACAAGACCAAACCCCATTGTGGAAATATGTTAACAGGCCTGGAGCAGGGAAAGGGGGTGGAACCACTAAATTTCATTGCCTCCATTGCAACAATAATTATACAGGTTCATACACCCGTGCCAGAAAACACCTCTGCGGGAAAAGGCCCTGGGATGGAGATAAACAAATAGGAATCGAAACTTGTGCAACTGTGCCAGTAGCAGATAGAGCCAAATACATAAGGGAAGAGGAGGAAGCCTAATACAAATCTAAAAAATCAAGGGGTTTCTTTGAACCAAGCTCACAATCACAAGCACAAAGAACTCCTTCAGCATCCTCCCAAGGCAGTGGATATGGAGGCAAAGGGTCATCAGCTTTAAGGCGTAGAACCATATCAGAGTTCCTTGATGAGGGTTGTAGGAATGATGTGGATTCAAAGGTTTACAGGTTTCTCTATGCATGTGGAATACCATTCAATGTTCTTCGCTCACCTTATTGGCACGAAATGGTTTCTGCCATAAATGATGCCTCTAAAGGATACAAGAGCCCTGGGTATGACAAGGCAAGAACCGTTGGACTTGATCATGAAAAAGCAAAAATATCACATTCTTTGAATAAAATGACAAGTTCTTGGACTGCATGGGGTGACCATTGTATCTGATGGATGGACAACTGTAAAAGGCAAGCCATTGATAAGTGTTCTTATTGTGTCCGTTAGTGGTGCCATCTTTCTAAATGCATATGATTACTCAGACAAGTTCAAGACCGCCATCAACATTGCAGAAGCATTACTTGAAACAATTGACCGTATTGGGCCATACAATGTCATCCAAGTCATCACTGATAATGCTCCTAATTGTAAGGCAGCGGGAGCAGTTATTGAGGATAAATACCCCAACATATTTTGGTTTAGCTGTTTGGTTCACACATTGAACCTTTTGATGCATGTTGTTGTCAAGAACAAAAATGCACAATACAAATGGATTGGTGATTTGTACAAGAAAGGCAAACAAATGATAAAATTTATTACAAATCATAGCAATACCCATGGCCTTTTCCGCAGTCACTCAAGATTGGAGTTGTTGAAGATTGCAAAGACCAGATTTGGTAGCTATTACCTCACCTTCAGGCGCCTTTTGAAGGTAAGAGAGTTATTGGCTAGCATGGTATCAAATCCACATTGGCAGGTATTAAAGGAAAGGGCTACAAATGTAGCTGACAGGCGAGGTTTTGAACTGGTGGAGGAGGTCGCTCTTGATGGTCAGTTTTGGACAAGTGTGAGGCAAGTATTGGATTTCACCAAGCCCATTTATCACATGATTCGGTTTGCAGATACAAACAAACCAGTGATTGGCGAGGTGTATGAGCAGATGGATACCATGTTAGGGCAAATAAAAGATACTGTTCATAACAGAGATCCCGACTTGTACAAACTGATTCACGATTGTGTGTGTGAATGGTGGAATAGACTTAATCTTCCACTACATTGCTTGACGTATATCCTTACGCCAAAATACTACTCTACATCTTGGTTGGGCCAACCTGCACTAGGGGATGGGATTAGGACCAAACCCCATGTAGATGCAGAGGTAACTAGTGGATATTTGCAAGCATTAGAAAAGTTGATACCTGACAGGGAGGAATGTACAGCTGTGCGCCTTGAAATAGGCAAATACTTCAGTGGCACTAGTTTGTTTGGTAACTTCCATGCAATGGAAGACAGAGACAGATTTGATTCTCTTACATGGTGGGAAACATATGGTGGTCAGGGAATTTTGCCAAAATTGGCAAAAAAAGTTTTATTATAGGTTGTAAATACTTCTTCTGCAGAGAGGTGTTGGAGCACCTACAACTTCATACATAATGTGAAAAGAAATAGACTCAATGAAAACTGGGCAGAAAGCTTGGTTTATGTGCACTACAACTTGAGGTTGTTGAGTCATTATTGTGATCGGGCTTATGAGGATCCCACATATAAAATTTGGGACAACCACCCAGAGAAAGACAATTTGGAGGATGGCACTATACATCTTGAAGAACTGGAAGAGGAACTTATAAGGGATGAAAATGAAGCAGCTGCAGCAGCCATGCCACCTCCACCATCTAGTAGCAGTGCTCGAGTTCTGAGTCTTGTTCCTTTGTTGTCGCCACCTCCATCTACACACTCATGTGGAGGGCATGTGCCTTCTAGTTCTGGTTGTCGGTCTGTGCGGGAGACTCCTAAAAGACCACCACGATCTGCTTATACTCTTGGAGACTCTTGTGGCAAGGGCCACATGTAGATTTACAATTTACTTGTCTTTTTTAGTTTCTATTAGCTTTCATAACTATTGAGTCTTGAGTCCTTGACTCTTTGACTCTTGACTCTTGACTCTTTCATATCATAATGATATTTTTTGTAAACAATATATGACTGTGACAATGAAAATTTGAAGTTTGAAGTTGGTAATTATAACTCATTGGTAATGATTGTGAATTATGAATATGATGC
>APFE030785350.1:46729-78263 GCA_000404065.3 Pinus taeda
GTGAAAGGCTAAAGTTGTTTCATTTCATTTCATTATTCATGTTTCATTTTATAACATTTCATTTCATGTTAACAGTTAGAAGTTAGAACTTAGAAATATCTAAGATATTATTTCTTGTAATGGTTAAACGTAGCTTACAAGTACAACTTTTGTGATCAATAATGATAAATGTTATATATTGAATTTTCAATTTTGAAAGCTTGAAGTTGAAACTTTAAGATTGAATTTGATGAATCATGATTCACGAGACTCAATATGTTGCAGTTATAATATGTATGTTACTAACTTGTGGACATGGTTGATGAAGATTATAACTTCTAGATGATTGATGTGATATGGTTCAATGATCAATCTATGTTGTTGTTGTTGTTGTTGTTTTTTTTTTTGGTTGTTATATCTAATTCATCATTCCACATGTTTTTGTTGACATATATTATAAAATAAAAAAAATAAAATATATATATTTTAAAAAAATCGCTCCGGGATTCGCTCCCAAACCGGGAGCTTCTAAAAATGTTGCTCCCGCTCCCTTTTTCGCTCCCGCTCTCCGCTTTCACTTCCGTTCCCAAGTAACATTGTGTGGACTAGTTTTGATTTTCAGATGCGATGTTGTATATCTATTAGAGTTGTTAGGGCGAGGTGACGATGATTGGCTTTACATCAATGGTGTAGTTCGTTCGATGGAGCGAGGACATGAAAAGTTTTACCTTAATTTGTCGTTGGTCTATCAGGGTGAGGCAATGTATGCAAAATAGGCTCTAGTGAATTTCAATGTCACGTGTTATTTTGTAGGTCACACACCAATTCAAGCTCTATGTTAAATGTTGCTTCTTGCTGATGAAGCATCTTAGAAGTGACTTCCCAGAAAAAATTTGGTAGGTTAGTTGGGATTAAATGGCCTGATCCAACTGCATCTTAGTTGTTGGTTTTGTTTGTTTTTTTCTTTATATTTTTGACTTGGCATTTCTGATCAGGCCAACCAATTGACAGTTGCTCTATTTTGGATATTCAATGGACAAAAGTGTTTCGCCACGCTATGGAAGTGTAGTTAGAGTGTCCAATGAAAATGTGATAACTTCATGGTGCACAATGGTGGACATCAATCTGAGAAGTAATGCAATACAAACACAACTAGCAACATAACTAACACAAAACCAGGCAACAGAGTATTTACACATTGATCACAAGAGTTATTACGGAGAACCCTCTTGTTAAAATTGGCAACTAGGGCCGAATTCCATGTGGGTCTTCTTATTTATGGCCGCTAATATTTTTCTTGGATTCCTCTCGTCGAAAGGTATAGGATTGATCTAAAGATCATCCGATTCCGACATGTATTCATGGAGATATGAATTTATTTGTGTTATGTGACAATTCGTCAAGGTCGACCAACAACCAATTTACCCCAACCTATCCTCAACGTTTTATTATAAATAGAAGAGGATTTCAATTCATTTTGTACACTCATCGCTTGTGATCTCTCTCTTCATTTGTTTGGGTTTTGGTGAAAGAGAGATCTAGAGGGAGTGCCCTAGCCACAGTCATGGAAGAATCTTATAAGCTGCCCTAAAGAGATCAAATCATAGTCTTAGAGGTGCCCTAGTTACAGTTAAACGTGCCCTAGCTATAGTCGAGGAGGACGCCTAATTAGCAGTGAAGTGCAAGCCCTAAACGCTGTCAAGAAAAGGCTTTCCATACGCTGTTTAAGGGAGCTTCAACGTAGATCAAAGGAGGCCCTAATTCTCTGTCCTAGAGGGAGACCTAGCCGTAGTAAAGGAGGCCCTAATTCTTTGTTCTAGAGGGAGACCTAGCCGTAGTAAAGGAGGCCTATACACAGCTAAAGGAGAAGCCCTCATATCTCTCCTAAATGCCCTAGCCGTAGTTCATGAAGGGACCTTAACTCGCTGTCACAAGAGACCCTCAAACGCAGCATAAAGGAGACCTTGATCTGCTACCTTTAGAGGCTTCAATCCACAGTTAAGGGTGACCCTTATTCGTTGTTCAAGGAGGCTCTTATACGCTGTCCTAAGGAGGCCTAAATCCGTAGACTATTGAGCCCTAATTCACAGCTAGAGAGTGATCCTATTCTGTAGCATCTAGACCCTAATACGCAGCTATAGGAGGATGGTCAAAGGCAGTCCTAACAGCTGTCATAAGAAGGCTTAGTTGCAGTCCAGAAGGAGGCCTTACATGCAACCTAACTGCAGTCACCTAGCCGCTGTCATAATGGATAATGCCACATTGCTATAGGTGACAGCGTGGTCATTTCAGTACTGTTTGGGTATGTTCAAGTTGTTCCTGAACTTGGTATGTTGGGCAGAAGTATCCACAATAGGGAGGAGCTAGGGACTGTTGCTTAAGGGCTGTTTGGATCATTTGTTGGAGGGACTAAAGCTACAGTCCATTGCTGGGCTAGGCCGTAGGCCATAGCCAGCAGTTGAAGGCTCTAAGTGTTGCGTTCAGAAAGATGAGCAACCTTGTCATGATCAGTGAAGCAACGAAGGAAGGAGAATATCATTGAAGGAATGCCTCAGTATTTTGGGATAATTGGTTGAGCTGTTCTAGGCCTATCATTTACTGCATATCTTCAGTTCTGGTCATCAGACCTGCAACCTCATTGTGTCATCTTCATTGTGAAGATCGCTGATGTCTGATCTCCTATTTTGGCAAGTCAAGTATTGACTTCAAATGTATTTGTACTATCTCTCTCTCTGCTGAACTATTGAAGAATTGATCATGGTTTTCCCCACATTGGGGTTTGTCCCTGGCTGGTGCCACATCTTTTGTTCTCTTGTCTTGGCTTGTCTTTTGTTGTTTATGTTTATGTTCTATTTGCACTTTACTATCATGCTGATGTGATTGCTAATTTGAATATTGACATTGGGCTAACAAGAAAAATTGAAGTAAATTGCTCTAAGCATAGAACATACCTAAATTTAACATGGTATCAGAGCCGAGGTGAAGACAAAGCCCAAGCTAGAGTGAAAGAGCAATCACCGAAGACAATTGGAAAGGTCAAAGGCTCAATGGATTCCTCATCCCACTTCCCGGCTGAAGACAAACGCTGTGAAAAGTCTGACTATCACGGATGGAAGATGTCTCTTGATCTAACTTTGGAAGAACAAAAAGTGTTGGATTATGTGAAGGGTAAAATCCCCGAGTCGCCATCAAATGCACCAACTGCTTCAAAGAACAAGTACACCTAGGGTGAAGTCAAAGCGAAGAAGATTATCAGAGATTCCATTGACAAGCGTCTGGTGGCCTACATCTCTGATCTAAACACCTCCAAGGAAATCTACGACAAATTGGTAAGCATGTTCAAGGTTAGTGATGCAAATCAAATTTTGTTCCTCAAAAGTAAGTTGAAGGATATTAAGAAGGGCAAAGATGAGGATGTTCAATCCTACTTCTTAAGGATCACTGAGATCAGAATGATCTTCTATCGATTGGAAAAGTCATTCCTAATAGGGAACTAACTATCACTACCCTTAGAGGACTCCCTTCCGAGTGGTATATATTTAGAACCACTATTCTCAATAATGATCGAATTCCAGGGTTTGAAGAATTGATGTTGAGATGCATTTAAGAAGAAGCCATGATGGTGGAACAAGAAATGCCTTCTAATAGAGGCAACCCTACTGCTTTCTCTGCTCATGCCAAAAGGAGGAATAATGCAGGGTCTAAAGGTCATTTCAATGGAAAGTCTAGATCTAAGGGTGGAAGGAAAGGTAGATGCTTTACTTGCAATAAGTTTGGCCACTATGCGAGGGAGTGTCCAAATAGAAGGGACACATCACATGATGATGATCACAATCACTCTAGGGGTAACTTCAATAACAATGATCGAAGGAATGAGAGGTACAATGGCAAAGGAAAAAGGAATGTAGGACATCAAGGAAATGGTCGACCCTCCAAGAAAGCTAAGAACTCCAGGTATGAAGAATCAAATGTTGTTTTTGATAAGCAAAAGGAGTATTTTCTTATATTGGCCCTCTCCACTACCTCTCCTCCGGATTCTTTGGGAAATTGGCTTATTGATAGTGGTGCTTCAAGGCACTTCACCAAATACAAGGAAGCTCTCTCTAATCTGATAGAGAAGGAAACAAACTTGGATATTATTCTTGGAGACGATGCCACCTATTTCGTAAAGGGTGTAGGGAATGCTACTCTTCAATTGGATCAGGGTAACTCGATTCATTTACAAGAAGTTCTTTATGTACCTAATCTCAAGAAGAATCTGGTGTCCATTTCGGCAATGGAAGACAAAGGTTACAAGGTGGCATTCATTGATGGAAAGGTACGTGTTTGGAAAAGGAATTTTAAAGATGCTTTTACTCTTGGGTTCAGGGTTGGCACTTTGTATCAAGTTGTAGGAAGTCCATTGGGGACCATGTATTGTGACACATCTCTTCAATGGCACCAGAGGTTTGCCTATCTTCATTGTAAGGCCCTACTTGATGTGAGATAGATGGTGACAGGGATGCCTGAATTCAAAGAAGAGCATGAAGGTACATGTCCGATTTGTACCGAAGGAAAACTTACAAGGGGGACCATTCCCCTAATGTAATAACAAGACCAATGATGTGGAACAAACCGAGGGGTTTGATATTCATGATCGAGAATCTCATGTATGCAGGTTGAAGAAAGTTCTCTATGATTTAAAGCAAGCACCCCGAGCTTGTTATGAGAGGATTGATAGCTATCTGATGAAGCTGAAATTCACTAGGAGTGAAGCCAATCCGAACCATTGCTTTAAGGTTGTGGATGATAGATGTTAGGTGCTTATACTACTAGTGTAATCCCTTATTGTTATTAGTGCAACCCCCTTATTATATTTTTGTGCCCATGTAGTCCCCATATTGTTATTATTGTGCCCCATAGAAACCCACTATTGTTATTGCTGTGCCCTTACATTATTATTGTTATGTCAGCTCTGATTATATTATGACCCCTTAGACTCCTATATATAGAAAGGAGGTCTTGTCATTTGTATCACCCAAGAATTGTTCATTTGTGTAATGTAAAGGAGGTTTCCCCTTCGAAGAGGCTGATTGCTAAGTCATTGATATATCTTTTCTATCTTTTTGTGAGCTAGTTTCATAACATTGGTATCAGAGCTTTGTATTCTAGGGTTTTGTTGCTCCAAACAAATCATTGTGGCATTTTTCCATTAACTTTTTCTCTGTGACGTTTCAAAAGCTAAACAAAAACCCATTTGAGCCGAAATGGTTCTGATCCTCGGGTCCGAATTTCAGATCTTGTTTTGCTATATTTTCAGAGATATGATATGAGGAAGGTAGGGTTTTTGCAAACTCCAGAATTCCATCTCAAACAGGGCATTATGACATTTGCGCTATAATTGTTTTTCTACGAAGGCTCAGACTCTGCAATTAAAACCCATTTGAGCCAAAATCTTGGTGAAGCTTGGGCCCGGATTTCAGATCTTGTTTCACTATCTTTTCGGAGATACAATCCAAGACATTCAGGGTTTCTGCAGGCTTCTAAATTACATCCCAAACAGGGGACCTTGGGAAAATCGTCATAACTTTCTCTCTGAGCATTAGATTGAAATTTCGTAAGAAGTTACAGAAAGATGATGAACTGTAGTTTGTTGTATATCGGTTTCAGGTCTTAAGGTCGAACCAGTGATACATGGAACTTCGTACAAGTTCGCTCTACTGAAAAACTATATAATTAGGTCATCTTGGGATATTGGGCATAACTCTTTCTTGGAGAATCTAATTTCGATTAGGCTAGTGGCATTGAAAAGAGGACGTAGAGGACTACCGCAGGTCGCAATTTTAGAATTTGAAGATTTGAAACTACAAAGTTACATTCGTTTCAAGATCAAGCTCCTAAAAGAAAGAAAAAGAGATATGAAGAAGTTTGATGGCATGGATCCGGTAACATGGATACTACAGATGGAGCAATATTTTGATCTACATGATGTGCAACTGTTACAAAAGGTACATATTACATCTTTATATTTAGAACCGAATCAATTTGTATGGTATAGAGGACTTTGTTCTTGTAAATCACTTGTCACCTGGTCAATGTTCACGGACAAAATGATAGCACATTATGAGAAGACAGAGCAACACCTTCTTTAGCCAATTGATAAATCTCAAACAAATGGGTTCAATGGCATATCACATTGAGAAATTCCAAAAATTGAATATAAGAGTAAATGACATTCCAAAGAAGCAGAGGATTGATGTCTTCATAGGGACTTTAAAAGATAACATCCAACATGAGGTTTTCCTTTGGGAACCTGATTCAATGGAGAAGGCATACAGGTTGGCAAGAAAATTGGAAAGCAAAATTATGGCAACAAGGAAGTCTACCACGCACAACTATAAAGATGGAAGTGTTGTTTCTCCTAGCCTTCCACAACTTACAAGGTTGACGCCACAACAATTGGAAGAAAAAAGAGCAAAAGGGCTTTGTTAAAATTGTGATAGCAAATGCATTAAAGGTCATAAGTGTGCTGAGAAGAAATTATTTTACAAAGATTGTGAAGAGGAGGAAGAAAATGATCAAAAAATGTCAAAAGAAGAGGATATACACCAGGAACCAACCCTAGAGAAAGAAGAAATGAATCCGACCATATCTTGTACTGCATTGGCAAGAATTACCACTCCTCAAACTCTCAAGATAGAAGGACATATCAAGAAGAAGAAGGTTCAAGCAGTGAAATATCAGGGAGAAAAGGATCAAGAAACGCCAAAAGAAAATGATACTCACCAGGAACCAACCCTAAAGAAAGAAGAAATGAATATGACCATATCTTGTAATGCATTGGCTAGAATTATCACTCCTCAAGCTATCAAGATAGAAGGACATATCAAGAAGAAAAAGATAATAGTGTTGATTGATTCGGGTAGTACCCATAATTTTATTCATTGTAACATAGCCAAGGAATTGAATTGCTTCCTATATCCAGCACCAGAGTGTCAAGTGACGGTTGCAAGTGGAGGAACCATAAATTGCTTTGGAAAGTGCCATAATATCAACTTATCCATGGGAGAATATGTATTGAATAACCTAATGGTTTCCATTCCAATGGGCGGTGCTGATGTTGTACTAGGAGTCCAATGATTAAAATCCTTGGGTACAATAGCTTTTAATTTTCAAGAAATTTTCATGAAATTTTTTTTGGTAGGAAAGGAGGTTGAATTAAGGGGTATTGCATGGAAAGCGGGAAAGATAATTAGCTCTAACGGAATGACAAAGCTTTTAAACAAAGAACAACGAGGTGTAATTGCACAATTATGTTCTCTAGAGGTTTCCACATTGAAATCATCTATTTCTCCAGATCTCCAAAAAGTCTTGGACAATCATTCCAAGGTATTTGAGACTCCAAAAGGCCTCCCACCTATTCGTGATCATGATCATGCTATTCATTTGATTCCAAGAAGTGTTCTTCCAAACATAAGACCTTATCTAATGGGAAGACATTTAAAGGTAAAAACGGATCATGATAGTCTTAAATAATTTTTAGAACAAAGATTATCTTCAGAAGAACAACAAAAATGGGTCACAAAGATGTTGGGTTATGACTTTGAAATCATCTACAAAAAAATGGGAGAAAAATGTTGTTGCATATGCACTCTCAAGAAAGGATGAGGATGTGGAAGCATTGTTGTGTGCCATTTTTATTATCCAACTAGATTGGATAAATGAAGCAAATGATGAATGGAACAATGACGAAGAAGTGTGGGCGCTCAATCAAAAGTTGCAGAAGATCCCAGTTCAAACAATATTGCTAGAACTTGATGAAGAAGGAAAAAATCATATTGGAACCCGAAGCAATCACAGAAACAAGAAATCGATCAATTTCAGAGTATCTCATCAAGTGGAAGAACTTACTCGCTGAAGATTCCACATGGGAGGAAGAGAATTTTATAAAGAAGCATCCAGAACTACTTAAGCGTTGAGGACAACACTTTTGAAGGAGAGCGGCATGTTAGGTCCTTATACTACTAGTGTAACCCCTTATTGTTATTAATGCAACCCCTATATTTTTCTGCCCATGTAATCCCCATATTGTTATTATTCTGCCCCATAGAAGCCCACTATTGTTATTGTTGTGCCCTTACATTATTATTGTTATGTCGGCTTTGATTATATATGACCCCTTAGACTCCTATATATAGAAAGGAGGTCTTGTCATTTGTATCACCCAAGAATTGTTCATTTGTGTACTGTAAAGGAGGCTGCCCCTTGAAGGGACTGATTTTTAAGTCGTTGATCTATCTTTTCTATCTTTTTGTGAGCTAGTTTCATAACAATTGACCTATCATACTGGTGCCTTATATGGATGACCTCTGTCTGATAGGTATAGACCCTCTCATTTGCAAAACTAAGAGGGAGTTGGATTCCGAATTTGGAATGGCGGATTGCAAGCCTGTGACTACTCTGATGGAGCTTAACTTTAAGAAGTTATGTGGTAGTGCCGCCAGACTTGATTTGGGAAATGCTTCTGAGTTTCGTCAACTCATAGTAGCATTGCTGTTCTTGGTGAACTCCTGTTCGAATATACGTTTTGCAGTTAGCATATTGAGCCAATATATGGTTGAGCCTCATCTCTCACATTGAATTGGTGCCAAGAATCTTCTGAGATATCTTTGGGGCACAATCACTCATGGATTGAGATACACTGTTGGAGCTGTGAGGCTGTATTGTTATTCTGATTGGGCGAGCAGTGTAGAGGATCACAAAAGCACTTTTGAGTGCTATTTCTCATTGGGTTCTGCTTCGATATCGTGGATGAGCAAGAAGCAGAAGTCGGTTGCTTTGAGCACTGCTGAGGCCGGATTCATAGCTACGAGTATGGTCTCGTGTGAAGCTGTCTGGTTGGGGAAGCTCTTTAGTAAGCTGTTTGGACACATGCTAGATACCACCGTTATCTTCTGTGACAACCAGAGTGGGATTCGATTTTTGAGGAATCCCGTGTTCTATGATCGCTCTAGGCATATAGACATCAGGTACCACTTTATCTGGGATATGGTACAACAAGGAGCAAGAAGGCTCCATCACATTGGGACTGATGTGTAGGTTGCCAATATTCAGATGAAGCCCCTAGGAAAGGTCAAATTCTTGACTTTCCGAAAACGACTAAGAGTCATGGAGATACCCTCTCCTGAGGGTCTTGTAGAATTTGGATATTGAGCTTTGGGAGCTCTGGGGGGGCATGGGGTACTTTTTGGAGCGATGAGCAACCATAGGGTGAGTGGTTCAGCCTTCACCTAGTGGTTTGCTATGTAGGCAGGATTAGTGGTTCATCCTTCTCCTGCTGAGAGATAATCATAGGGTGAGTGGTCTAGCCTTCCTCTAGTGATTTGTTGTGTACAGGGTGAGTGGTTCAACCTTCCCCTAGGATACCCCTGACGACATGTATGCAGGATGAGTGGTTCATCTTTCTCCTACTGAGACATCCTACCAATGTAGTCTGGGATTCATGGGAAGTACCTCTCATTTGGCCAATGAACCGGGAAATGAGGATAGGGACCATGGTACTACCGATGGACACATCGTGTATTACCGTGCTCCCTATGCTAGGATGATTTGATCTGGGATCAATTGGAACTGACTTCGGGCAGTAAGAGTGGTATGAGACACTAGCTTTATTTGGAATTGATTTCGGATCAGTAAGAGTGGTATGAGACACTCTTTATTTGGAACTGATTTTGGATTAGTAAGAGTGGTATGAGACACTCTTTATTTGGAACCGATTTCGGATCAGTAAGAGTGGTATGAGACACTCTTTATATAGCACTGACTTCGGGTCGGTAGAGAATGGTATGATACATTCTCCATCACTTCTTCTTCTTCATAGTGCAACAGAGCAAAGCAGAGCAATGCAAGGCATTGCATTGATGGCAGAGATAGTACAGTCTGGTAGATGGATTAGCATATGGAGTTCACCCTAGTTGAGAGGGAGCGTTAAAATTCGAAACTAGGGCCAAACTCCACGTGGGTCTTCTTATTTATGGCAGCTGATATTTTTCTTGGATTCCTCTCATCGAGAGGTGCAGGATTGATCTAAAGATCATTTGATTTCGACATGTATTCGTGGAGATATGAATTCATTTGTGTTATGTGACAATTCGTCAAGGTCGGCCAACAACCAAATTACGCCAACCTATCCTCAGCGTTTTATTATAAATAGAAGAGGACTTTAAGTCATTTTGTACACACTCATCTCTTGTGATCTCTCTCTTCATTTGTTTGGGTTTTGGTGAAAAAGAGATCTAGAGGGAGTGCCCTAGCCACAATCATGGAAGAATCTTATACGCTGCCCTAAAGAGATCAAATCACAGTCTTGGAGGTGTCGTAGCTACAGTTAAACATGCCCTAGCCACAGTTAAGGAGGAGGCCTAATTAGCAGTGAAGTACAAGCCCTAAACGTTGTCAAGAAAAGGCTTTCTATACGCTGTCTAAGGGAGCTTCAAAGCAAATCAAAGGAGTCTCTAATTCTCTGTCCTAGAGGGAGACCTAGCCGCAGTAAAGGAGGCCTATACACAGTTGAAGGAGAAGCCTTCATATGCTGTCTTAAATGCCCTAGCCGCAGGTCATGAAGGGACCTTAACTCGCTGTCACAAGAGACCCTCAAATGCAGCATAAAGGAGACCTTGATCCGCTGTCTTTAGGGGCTTAAATCCGCAGTTCAGGGCAGCCCTTATTCGTTGTTCAAGGAGGCCCTTATACGCTGTGCTAAGGAGGCCTAAATCCGCAGACTATTGAGCCCTAATTCACAGCTAGAGAGTGATCCTATTTTGCAACATCTAGACCCTAATACGCAGCTACAGGAGGATTATCGAAGGCAGTCCTAACAGCTGTCATAAGAAGGCTTAGTGGCAGTCCAGAAGGAGGCCTTACGCGCAACCTAACTGCAGTCACCTAGCCACTGTCATATAATGGATAATGCCACATTGCTATAATTGACAGCGTGGCCATTTCAAAACTGTTTGGGTATGTTCAAGCTGTTCTCGAACTCGGTATGTTGGGTAGAAGTATCCGCATTAAGGAGGAGCTAGGGACTGTTGCTTAAGGGCTGTTTGGATCATTGTTTGGAGGGACTAAAGCTACAGTCCTGCTGGGCTAGGCCGCAGGCCATAGCCAGCAATTGAAGGTCTCTAAGTGTTGCATTAAGAAAGATGAACAGCCTTGTCATGATCAGTGAAGCAGCGAAGGAAGGAGAATCTCAATGAAGGAAAGCCTCAATATTTTGGGATAATTGGTTGCGCTGTTCTAGGCCTATCATCTGCTGCATATCTTCAGTCTTGGTCATTAGACCTGCAACCTCATTGTGTCATTTTCATGGTGAAGATCTCTGATATTTGATCTCCTATTTTGGCAAGTCAAGTATTGACTTCAAATGTATTTGTACTATCTCTCTCTTTGCTGAACTATTGAAGAATATAAGAAGAATTGATCAAGGGTTTCCCCACATTGGGGTTTGTCCCTGGCTGGTGCCACATCTTTTATTCTCTTGTCTTGGCTTGTCTTCTGCTGTTTATGTTTATGTTCTATTTGCACTTTACTATCACGCTGATGTGATTGCTAATCTGAATATTGACATTGGGCTAATATGAAAAATTGAAGTAAATTGTTCTAAGCATAGAACATACCTAAATTTAACAGCTCCCGAGGCATAAAAACCACTCTGCTATCCTCTCTTTATCTTGAAGAATCAAGAGTACATCCATAGATGCAAATAACAGGCCCAAAACCCTCACGTGCATTTGTTGGCTGGCATGCAGGCTCAATCTTCTCATATCTCTCCTCTCAGAGATCTGCAATAGCAGGTCTCCTCTCTTCACCATGATCCTTCCCAGCAAGTTGTTGAAAATAGTAGCGAGAAAGGTTCCTTGATTTGTGCCTTAATCAAAGGGAGCTCAACGAGTTCTTCCTTAGCATGCTCGAATTCCTATAGTTTAGGAACTAATTCCTACAAGTTAGGACAAATTTCTAAGATTTAGGATAAGTCCCTACAAATTAGGACGAGTTCCTATAATTTAGGATGAGTTTCTAGAAGTTAGGACAGTTCATGAAGCAGTTTGACTGATATGCTAGTCCAAGTTATTTTTGGGAAAAGACAAATGAATGAGTCTCAACTTCTAATTTGAGGCAGGACATGTTGCATAAGTTCGTTAACTCATCAATCATTAGTTTGAGTTCCAAAAATAGAACTTGCCAGAATTAGCTAATTCAATGTGCTTTCAAGGAGATTGAAAGGCACAATTGTATTATTGTTTTGTGAACACGAATTGGTGAGACAAGGCAATAGAGAGCACATATTTGTGTGTGTGAGCTTGAGGAAGAGTGTGCAAGAGAAGCTTGTGCACAAATTGGTATATGCTATTTTAGGAGCAGGTCAGGTCTTGCAAGGGTGTTTCAGCTTAGAACAAGCAGAGAAAACTAGATTGGTTTCCAGTGAAACGAAGTTATATTGTAAGAGATCTGTTGCTAATTTTATATCAATAAAATTCTCAATCAAGCAGTGGGTTTTCCCAGTTGGGTTTCCTAGAAAAAATATTGTGTTTTGCTACTGTGTGACTGATTTATTTCCTTCCTATTACACTGCAAAATTTAGTAGAGAAATTCTGTGTCTATATGAAAAGAAATTAGTTTTCAGATTGTTCATATTAGCAGTGGCAGAATTTAGTGGAATTTCTACATGGTATCAAAGCGTGGATCAGAATAAGGACCAACACATCACAAGTGTAACACATCCAAGGAGCAAAAACATCAAAAGAAGATACCTCTGAGGCAGCTGCAGATTAGGAGCACTTGTGAAGGTGAAATATTGCACTGTTTTGGGTCCAATAAACTTGTGACAGCATGCCGAGTTTGTGAAGTTACAACCAGCATAGAGGAGACATCTTCTAAGGCAGTTCTGTGCCAAATTTGAGGGATAAATCCTCAAAAACAGGTCCGTATATATGTGCTTTTGGGATAACAGTTGAACTGCTGTAGGTGTCATTTTGGAAGGCCGAAAGACTAGAACAGTGGGTAGAAAAGTGTCCTAAAGGCCAGGGAAGAAGAGGAGCTGTAGAGGGATGGCAGCTGCAGGTTTTGGGCGGAGAGTTTCTCTAGAAACAGGTCTGAATATTTTCTAAGCATGCCCTATTGCTGCCCAGTTCTGTAGGTGGTCTCTTTGAGTACCAAAGAGACCAAACAATGGACTGTACGAAGGCAAGAAGTACAACGAATAAGGGAGGACTGTTGGGGAACCTAATCTGCAATATTTGGAGGCATAGAGGGCTGAGTTTTGGGGCTGTAAATGTAGTTACAGTCAGCCCTAATAGAGGGCCGAGAATTGCAAAGAAGGGCACAAAAGCCGAGGTCAAGAGGAGCAGCGGTTGGCTGAGAAAACAAGGTATGTTTTGTCCTCTTGAATTTGATGTTTGCTAGTGGATGAAGTGTCTAGTTTGGACAAAGGTTGGAGGACATCTTGTGGACTGTGTGGAGGGCAGCAAGGTGTCTTTGGGAGCCCTAAGTGCAGACTTATAAAGGAGCATAGGTCTGGTAGGAGTGACAGAAGTTTGAAGCTCTAAGGGCTTGTTCTTTGAAGGGATAAAAGGGCAGCCAAGCACTGTAGTTTGACAAGCCCTAGTTTACAGTTGTAGAGAAGGACTTCTATGGTGAAAAGAGGGCAGTCTCCAAGGCCTTGACTTGTCTACAGTAGCAGCAGAGGAAGACAGAAGTGGGCAACCTAGGAGTTGTGAACAACTCATAGAAGACCCTAAGAGCCAACGATCTTGGAGGAGCAGGAGAGCAACTAGTGGGCAGATTGTTTGAACAAGTGAAGCCTTGAGCAGCAAGGTAGGGAGAGCTCAAAGTAGAGAAGTGGTGGTTGAGTGAGAGCAGGATAGAGCTCTCAAGATGGAGCCTCAACCAGTGTCTCTGTTTCAATCTAAGCTAGTTGGCAGTTGGGTTGATCAACAGGATGTTGAGGAGCATAGCCCTAGGGCGAGTGGAGGCATCCACTCAGTCAAAGACTCCCAGTATAGGGAGAGTTCAAGCCAAGTGGGCAGAGGATTTGGGTCTTGGTTAAGGGAGATCACAAGGGAGTTGAATTTTCCAGTGTCACTTTCAGCCAAAAGAAGCAACCACAGAGGTACATAGGGTATATAAAACTTATGACTGAAGTGATGGACTCGCAAAACATGGTGGGAAAGAACATGTCTTTAGATCAGGTTCCGTAGAGGAAAGCAAGGAAGTCTTCTAGTTTAGAGGGAGCAACTGCAACAATGGAGAACGTGGTAGTGTTGGAGACAAATCCAGGTGGACAAGGTTCTTCCAAAAGCACCTTCCTTGCTAAGAGGGAGTGTTGAAAATAGTAGCGAGAAAGGTTCCTTGATTTGTGCCTTAATCAAAGGGACCTCAACAAGTTCTTTCTTAGCATGCTTGAATTCCTATAATTTAGGAATTAATTCCTGTGAGTTAGGACAAATTCCTAAGATTTAGGATAAGTCCCTACAAATTAGGACGAGTTCCTGTAATTTAGGACGAGTTCCTAGAAGTTAGGATAGTTCATATGTTGAAAATGTAACTAGTTTCGGTCTTCATAATTTTTGTTGTACTTATTTTAATATGTATCTTATGTAACAAAGATTAAAAAAGAAGAAAAAGTTATTATTGTAAAGCATGGGTTTCATGCTCTTTATTGATGGTCTTCTAGGTAAAAGCATGTTCTTCGTGCGTCTAGGGTTTGTTAGGTCATAGGATTTATTGTAATGAGTCAGGAGAGTCAACAATGCATCATGTTTATAAGACCCTTATCTTGTAAAAGAATTTATTTTGAGTCTAGAAAGTCCTGGGAACCTCCAAAGTACAAGTCAGCCTAAAGGAGGGAATTCGACCCCTTGGAAAGGCTATATAAAGGAGCAGTTCAACCTCATTTGGCACTCACTCACTAACAAGTTCGATCTCTCTTGAAACGGTTCGATCCACAACTAAAAGAGGCAAGGAAGGTGGAGCGAAGGTCTAGAAGGCAAAAGAAGGCAAAGAAATCTTATTTTTGGGCTCTTTCTCTCTCATAAGTGTGAATTTCTAGGGTTACTGCAGTTACAAAGAAGGCTGAAACTGCAGGTATGCATTGTAGGTACCTGCAGTTTACGAGGTCGAGGTGCAGTATTAAGTAGCTGGAAGAAGAAATACTCTGTCTTGACTTTGTTGACCTTGGGAGGAGCTATCTTGTTCTAAGAAGGATCTCTGAAAGACGTTGAT
Organism: Pinus taeda; assembly: GCA_000404065.3. Lineage (NCBI taxonomy): Eukaryota > Viridiplantae > Streptophyta > Pinopsida > Pinales > Pinaceae > Pinus > Pinus taeda. The sequence goes on from APFE030785350.1 coordinate 61,967, forward strand.
TTAGGGATTATGCATTAGCTACAAGGTTGAAGTTGCAAGTCAAAGTTGCAGAACAAATTTGCAGGTTGACGCTGTGGTTGAAGTTACAACTAGAAGCAGGTTGGTGCAGGATTGCGCTGTGATATTGGAAGTGTTGACTTGGTACTTGGAGGAGGACTTGGTCTTGGGTTTGGGCCTTTTTGGTCTCATTTGAAGCAGATTCTATAAGAAGAATCCTAGGGTGTATGAGCTATGCCTCTCGAGGTGCTTAGTCTTTGCTTGGTTTGACCTATTCTTGCAAGTTTGTAAGCCATTTGTGCCACAAGGATGGGCATCTTGGATCTGAATGTAAATAGTGCCAAATCAAGGAGCGCAATAGCTAATCACATCCCTTTGGCTTGAATGATAAAAATCCCTTTGGTTGGAGTTAACCATTTCAAGGAGATGCAAGCTAAGCAATAAGATAATGATGGATGGGTCCCTAGGCCCCTTATTGATCATCTTGCTGTTTATGGTTAGTGCTCGAACTAAGATGGCAAAATTTCTTTGCTTGACACGAGGATTGTTCCTACCATGCTTGATGCCGTTATTTATGATGACTAGTTGGCCTTTATGTTAGTTTTATGTTTATGATTCTATGTTCGCTATTCCTTGCCCTTTGTGTGTGGACAATCACATTTCTATTTATTGACCTATAGGGCATGGACATTTTCAATTTTGCTTTATTTCCCGTGTGGCATTTTCTAGATTCTAGGTTTTATGCTTTTGGTGGTTGTTTTTGTTTTGTATAAATTGCCATATGCATATCTTTTTTTTGAATATTTTTCCAAACAATGATAATGATTGTATCGAGAAAAAGAGAGATTGCACCCAAAGGGGTTGGATCCAGTGGTGAAAAGTGAGTAGTTTCTTACCATGGGCAAGGTTCAATTATCATGAGGTCTACTTTCCTTGGAAGCGATGGGGACACCTTGAGGTAGTGGTTGAACGTGTGGTTGCACCCAAAAAGATTATATTAATGGTCTCATGGCTGTGCACACATAAGTGGATCAAATCCCACTTCCATTTTCTCCTTTTTTTGTTGTTGTTGTTATATTCAAATCTTTCTAGTGTGATTAGATTTCAAGGGTTTTCATCTGTAAGGTGGCCAAGATTTGAAATCCGTCGTAGTTGGCAGGAGACATAAAAAAAATCCAGCGATGTTAAGCGTTGGTGTGGCCCAGGCTCAATGCAATCCACAAGTGATTTTGATAGCTTAGATGCCCATGGGTTGTCGTTTCTTAGACCACGGGCTAGTCCTGCAAGTCACGACACATTAGCAAACCTAAACAAGAAGAAGAAGCAGAGAGATTGCTGTTTCATTCAAACAATTGTCTTATATCAAGCAAAAATTGAGCATACAAGTAAATATATAAAGGCAAGTGAAATTCTTTTTAAACCAAACGCAACTAAAATCTGTCTTTAGGAATACATTTAAATTTATTGGCGGATCAATCAACAAAGCTTCTACACAAAAACAAACATTAACTAAACATTCAGTTTGTTTTCTTGGTGCTCTTTTGTTTGTGTTGAAGTGGTTGGCATATGGGGGCCATTTTCATTCAAGGGAGGGTTTTGTAATATTTATTGCAACTCAAAGGTGTTAGGTGTGGGGGGAGGGGGGCGATTTATCGCCCTCGAGGAACAATTTGAACTAACCTTCTTATGGAGTTTGGGTCAAACCTCTAGTAACCAAGCAAAGGCTTATGCCTTGCTCCAAGGAATCTATTTAGTTATGAAAAAACACCTGCCCGCAAACTAATTATTATTTGGGACTCAAAAAATTCAATCAGACATTTAAACCTCGGCAACTCCCCACTTGACCCAAAGTTAAAGTCAATCTTTTGGGGAATTCGCTCAGGATTGGACTCATTCCCTGAGGTAAGATGTTTTCATGTTCTAAGGGCTAACAACTCCTTGGCTGACTCCCTAGCTTCCCAAGCGTTGGGGCTTCTCTTCGGAACTTGGAGGATCAATTCTAGGGCATCTTTCCTGCCCACCCTTAAGTTTTAATGGTGATACAAGAATTATGGCTGTTCTGTCACTTCGTGGCTTTATCAGTCCAATTGTCACCTTGGTGGACATATGATATCTCGCGGGTGTTTAATTTTGCCATCATAGTATCTACAGACATATCTAGTTCTTATGGTAAGAAGAGTAGAGACCTGTACGTTAATGTAATGGGGACATCATGGAAGGAGATTTGGAATTGTTCAAGGCATCTTGCCACATGCGAGTCTCTCCTCTTATGGCTTTTGTCTGCTCTTGGTCCTTCATACAATTGCTGAAATAGGACTTGGTCGCCACCCTGTCTAATGTATTGATACAAGCTATGGCCTATTGCCGGAGTAAGGAGCCCTTGGTCTCCACGGATGAAATTGCAGACATGCAGGTGTGTATATGTCATTTCCAGGTCAGGACAGATCAACTGACATCTCTATTATCTGTTGTACTGGATATCTTGATTGTTCAATGTCTCTTACTCCATTGCATTGAGGTTGAAATTGGAAGTCTGCAGTTTCAATTGGAAGAACTTCAACTTGTTGGAAAAGGGAAAATTCGATCTCCTTCAGACATAAGTTATTTATCCAATCCTCAGATTTCGGCTAATTTAATCATGCCTTAAGGGTTCTTACTTCTAAACCTGAACTTGGAAGCTCCCTAATTGGGTTCTGTTGAAGCTGATGGACAGCCCCAAGGCCTTACTCCAGGTTACATTGTCAAAGCAGGTCAAATTTTGTCTGTTTCTAGGGGTGTTTTACAGATTGTATACTTTTTCATACCCCTGGTTTGATGTAGCCCAATTCAAATATAGTTTGGAATGTCTGGCTCTAGACCAGGACATAGTTTTGTCTGAATTTGTCAGCGTAGTTATTTGAAGAACTATGTGTAATTCCCTTGTGCCTCCGAGCACAGACTTTTCTTTAAAAAAACTCACCAATTATTGTTAAAAAATACGCATTGCAACTCAACTACCTCTTTATGAACCAAAATTAGAGAGGTCATGAATCTGTTTTATTGCTGTGGGAGGCAGGGAATTGCCCACTTGGTCTCCTCTTCCTAGCATCATAGGGCATGCATTTGTTGTTGGACCTTGTTCCCATTTCCCTAAGTTTACAGATTACCATATGCAAGAACACAAAATTTGCTTCTCATAGATTTTAGTGTTTGAATTTGACTTGTTGGCATTCAATGCATCTTGCAATGCATTCTACAATATCCTTTTTCATTCTAGGCCAATAATATTCTATACTTGCTGTAGCAATCATCTTTTAGTAGCTTGTTTATCTAGAGTTTTGTTTCTTGTGTATTTCATCCATAATGTTTTTTTTTTTCAACTCTATGCAATTAGCAATGTATAGTCTATCTTTGTAGATCAACAATCCCCATCTTTAGTCATCTGGTAACCATCATATTTCTGTTCAGGTGGTCCTTGTTGCAAACTGTTTCTTATTCTAATGAAGTGTTCATTGTCACACAAGGCTTCTTTTACTCTTATTTGTAGGTTGGATTCAGTTAGTTTTTGGTATGTTCTTTGTTTAAGAGCAATTTATTTCAATTTTCTTATTAGCCCAATATCAATATCCAGATTAACAATCACATCAACATGATAGTAAAATGCAGATAGAACATAAACATAAACAGTAGAAGACAAGCCAAGACAAGAGGACACAAGATGTGGCACCAGCCAGGGACAAACCCCAATGTGGGGAAACCCTTGATCAATTCTTCTTATATTCTTCAATATTTCAGCAGAGAGAGAGAGTACAAATATATAAAACTGATATTTTATGACAGCAACAGCAAACCCTAATTAGCAAAGTCAACGCTGGTGAAACAGGTCAGATTTGAGCTCCAATCAAGCTTGGTCAAAGCTCAGTCAACTCGGCCTCTAACAGCAAGATATATCAGCCCAAACACTGCTCATAATTCTGATTTCATTCTGCTAATGATAACTGTTTTGAACTTGCTGCAATGCTGCAAATCTGGGACTGGTTGGGCACTAACTACAGTCCCTAACAGCCCATCAAACTGGCCCATAATAGCTCCTGTTGGCTGCGGCTGTCCCCCAATGGGATGCTGCCCTCCACGCTGCTCCTTTAGGCAGTTTGAAGCCCAACACATAGACTGGTCTCCCTAAAACAGCTGCAGCACTCAACAGGACCTTAACTAGGTCTGGGGCAGCTTCTTAGGAGGACTGTCCACCCTCCAGCAAGCCCTCCAGCAAACCTCCTAGCCTCGGCCTCCAAGAACAGGGCCTCGGCCCTCCAACCAGCAGCTCTGTCCTCTAAACAGACCCTGAAACAGTACTTAAATGCCCTCGCTGTCACCTACAGCACACCCAAAATTCTCATGCTTCTTTCACGCTGTCATTAGGCTTCTTATTGCTGCGATAGGGCCTCCCTTTGACTGCAGCTAGGGACTCTCTTGAATGCATCTTTAGGCCTCTATTGACTGCGGCTTTATGCCTTTTTGATTGCGGATTAGGGCTCCTTTGACTGCGGCCAGATCTCCCTTCAACTGCAGCTAGATCTCTTCTCAAGACTGCTGTTAGGGCTCTCCCCTCAACTGCAACTGCTGCTAGGTCTCTCCCTTCAACTGCGGCTAGGGCACCTTTGATGATTGCGTCTAGGGATCTCTTAGATGACTCTTTCCACTACGTCTTCCTTGAGAGAAGACAAACCCAAACAAGTGGAGAGAGATCATGAGATGTTGTGTGTCTCAAATGACTTGAGGTCTCCTCTATTTACATGCAACGTTGAGGTTGAGTTGGGGGTAATTTGCTTGCTGGCCGACCTTGACAAATTGTCAATAATACAAATAAATTCATATCTCCATAAATACATGTCGGAATCGGATGATCTTTAGATCTATCTTACACCTCTCGGAGAGAGGAATCCAAGAAAAATATCAGCTGCCATAAATAAAGTGACCCATATGGAGTTTAGCCCTAGTTTCCAATTTTAACACTCCCTTTCAACTAGGGAGAACTCTATTTGCTAATCCATCTGTCAATCGGTACTATCTCTGCCATCAATGCACTGCTCTGCTCTGCTTTTCTTTGTTGAACTATGAAGAAGAAGAAGAAGTGATCGAGAATGTATCGTACCATTCTCTACTGACCCAAAGTCAGTTCCAATTGATCCCAGATCAATATAGGTCATCCTAGCATAGGGAGTATAGTAGTACACGATATGTCCATTGATAATACTATGGTCCCTATCCTCATTTCCCTACTCATTGGCCAGACGAGAGGTACTTCCCATGAGTCCCAGGCTGCATGGGTAGGATGTTTCAGCAAGAGAAGGATGAACCACTCATCCTGCCTACATGTCGCCATGGGGTATCCCAGGGGAAGGCTGAACCACTCACCCTGTACACAACAAATCACTAGGGGAAGGTTGGACCACTCACCTTATGATTGTGTCTTAGCAGGAGAAGGATGAACCACTCATCCTGCCTACATAGCAAACCACTAGGGGAAGGCTGAACCATTCACCCTGTGATTGCTCATTGCTCCAAGAAGCACCCCAAGCCCCTCGGAGCTCCTAGAGCTCAATATCCATATCATACAGGACCGTCATAAGAGGGTCTCTCCACGACTCCTAGTTGTTCTCGGAAAGTCAAGAATTTGACCTTTCCTAGGGGCTTCGACAAAATATCAGCAACCTGCTCATTAATCCCAATGTGTTGGAGCCTTATTGCTCCTTGTTGTACCATATCCCGGATAAAGTGGTACCTGATGTCTATATGCTTGGAGCGATCATGAAACACGAGATCACGGTGGTATTCAACACATGTCCAAACAACTCACTGAAGAGCTTCCTCAACCATAAAACTTTACAGGAGGCCATACTCGCAGCTATGTATTTGGCCTCAGCAGTGCTCAAAGCAACCGACTTCTGCTTCCTGCTCATCCAGGATATCATAGCAGAACCCAAAGAGAAACAACACCCAGAAGTGCTTTTGCGATCCACCACACTGCCTGCCTAATCAAAATTAGAATAACCATGCAGCCTCACATCTCCGGCAGTGTATCTCAGTTCATGAAGATATCCCAGAAGATTCTTGGCACCAATCCAATGTGTGTGATGAGGCTTAACCATATATTGGCTCAATGTGTTATCTGCAAAACATATATCCGGACAGGAGTTCACTAAGACCATCAGTGCTCCTATGAGTTGACAATACTTAGAAGGATTTCCCAATTTAGGTCCGACAACACTACTGCGTAACTTCTTGAAGTTAAGCTCAATAGGAGTAATCATAGGCTTGCAGTCCACCATCCCAAATCTTTCCAATATCTTCACAACATATTTTCCTTGATATAGGAAAATTTCTCCCGGCTTTTGCCAGACTTCCAACCCTAGGAAGTAGTGCATCAGTTCTGGGCCCTTCATCTCAAATTCGGAATTCAAATCCCTCTTATGTTTGTGAATGAGAGGGTCTGTACCTGTCAAAAAGAGGTCATCCACATAAAGTACCAATATGAGAGGTCTATCATCTTCAACCTTAAAGTAAAGGTTTGGATCGGCTTCACTCCTAATGAATCTCAGCTTCATCAGATAGCTATCAATCCTCTCATACCAAGCCCGGGGTGCTTGCTTCAAGCCATAGAGAGCTTTCTTCAACCTGCATACATGAGATTCCCGGACATGAACCTCAAACCCCTCGAGATGTTCCACATAATCTTTGAAGTGACGGAACCAGGTGTTTACTTCATCCTTCCAAGAGCTTACGGGCATCGTACAAGATATGTCGGAGTTGACCAATTGCAATATATCTGTGGTCTTGCTATTACTTGAGGGGAATGGTCCCCTTGTAAGTTTTCCTGGACATATACCTTCATGCTCTTCTTTGAACTGGGGCATCCCTATCACCATCTGTCTCATATCGGGTAGGACCTTGTAATGAAGATTGGCAAACCTTCGGTGCCATAGTTCATAGAGATGTGTCACAAGACATGGTCCCCAATGGACTTCCTGCAACTTGGTACAAAGTGCCAACCCTGAACCCAAGAGTAAAAGCATCTTTACAATTCCTTTTCCAAACATGTACATTTCCATCGATGAATGCCACCTTGTAACTTTTGTCTCCATTGCCGAAATGGACGCTAGGTTCTTCTTGAGATCAGGTACATATAAAACTTCTTGTAAATGAATCGTGTTACCCTGATTCAATTGAAGGGTAACATTCCCTACACCCTTTACGAGATAGATGGCATTGTCTCCAAGAATAATCTCCAAGTTTGTTTCCTTCTCTATCAGATCAGAGAGAGCTTCCTTGTATCCGGTGAAGTGCCTTGAAGCACCACTATCAATAAGCCAATTCCCCAAAGTGTTTGGAGGAGAGGTAGTAGAGAGTGCCGATATAAGATTACTCCTTTTGCTTATTGTTAACAACATTTGATTCTTCATACCTGGAGTTCCTTGCTTTCTTGGAGGGTCGACCATTTCCTTGATGTCTTGCATTCCTTTTTCCTTTTGCCATTGTACCTGTCATTCCTTCGATCGTTGTTGTTGAAGTTGCCCTTGGAATGATTGTGATCATCATCATGTGATGTGTCCCTTCTATTTGGACAGTCCCTTGCATAGTGGCCAAACTTATTGCAAGCAAAGCATCTGCCTTTCCTTCCTCCCTTACATCCAGGCTTTCCATGGAAATGATTTTTAGTCCCTGCATTGTTTCCCCTTTTAGCGTGAGCAGAGAATGCAGTAGGGGTGCCTTTAGTAAAAGGCATTTCTTGCTCCACCATTCTTGTTTCTTCTTGAATGCATCTCGACATTAATTCTTCAAACCTTGGAATTCGATCATTATTGAGAATAGTGGTTCTAAATATATACCACTTGGGTGGGAGCCCTCCAAGGGTAGTGATAGTAAGTTCCCAGTCAGATATGATTTCTCCAATCGCAAGAAGATCATTCTTGATCTCAGTGATTCTTAAGAAGTAGGATTCAATATCTTCGTCTTTGCCCTTCTTAATATCTTTCAACTTATTTTTGAGAAATAAAATTTGATTTGCATCACTAACCTTGAACATGCTTACCAATCTGTTGTAGATCTCCTTGGAGGTGTTCAAATTGAAGATGTAGACCACCAGATGCTTGTCAGTGGAATCTCTGATAATTTTCTTCACTTTGACTTCAGCCTTGTTGTACTTGCTCTTTGTAGTAGCTAGTGCATTTGATGGAGGCTCAGGGATTCTACCCTTCACATAATCCAACACTATTTGTTCTTCCAATGTTAGATCAAGAGACATCTTTATCCGTGATAGTCAGACTTTTCATGGAGCTTGTCTTCAGCCGGGAAGTGGGATGAGGAACCCATTGAGCCTTTTGTCCTTTCCAACTGTCTTCGGTGATTGCTCTTGCCTACGAGGACCCAGCAGCAAAACCGCACCAGGCATCTCCCCCAGCAGCAGAACCGCGCCAGGCATCTCCCTGAGAGGCAGTCCAGGATCATTAGATCATGGAGACAACACAATGGGAGGCAACCAGTGCCCACCGTTTCAAGCCAGCAAACCTTACTGAACTACCCACAGTTCTCCTCTCTCGACCTCGGATGTTAGGAGAATCGGACTCCCACATTCGCGTCCCCAAGGTCTTCTTCACCAGTGATCCTGCGAAGCAGTCTAGAGATCAGTCCGCGAGACCGGGATTGGAGCTCCATACGCTCTCCCCGACCCGCCTCTTTTTTATTTCCTATCTTTCTTTCAGTATTTGTCTTTCTGAGGAGACCATTTGGTTTTCCTACTGGGCACGACTCCTTTTGTAACCGACAGTCCCTTTGACCTACTTTGTGGTCATTCGTTGGACATTAATAAAATTATCTTATCTTATCTTGCTTGGGCTTTGTCTTCACCTTACCTTTGATAACATGCTAATTTTTGTCTTCACCTCACCTCACTTCAATTTTCTTATTAGCCAAATATCCATATCTAGATTGGCAATCACATTAGCATGATAGTAAAATGCAGATAGAACATAAACATAAATAGTAGAAGACAAGCCAAGACAAGAGGACACAAGATGTGGCACCACCAGCCAGGGACAAACCCCAATGTGGGGAAACCCTTGGTCAATTCTTCTTATATTCTTCAATAATTCAATAGAGAGAGAGAGATAGTACAAATATACAAAACTGATATTTTATGAAAGCAACAACAAACCCTAACCAACAAAGTCAATGTTGGTGAAATAGGTTAGATTCGACCTTCAATCTAGCTTGGTCAAAGCTCAGTCAACTCGACCTCCAACAAGAAGATGTATTAGCCCAAACACTGCTCATAATTCTAATTTCATTATGTTAATGACGATTGTTTTGAACTTGCTGCAATGCTGCAAATCTGGAACTGGTTAGGGCACTAACCACAGTCCTTGACAACCCATCAAACTGGCCCAAAATAGCTCCTATTGGCTGCGATTATCCTCCAATGGGATGCTACCCTCCACGCTGCTCCTTTAGGGTAGTTTCAAGCCCAACACATAGACTGGTATCCCTTAAACAACTGCAGCACTCAACAAGACCTTAACTAGGTTTGTGACAGCTTCTTAGGAGGACTGCCCACCCTCCAACAAGCCCTCTAGCAAACCTCCTAGCCTCGGCCTCCAAGAACTGGGCTCGGCCCTCCAACCAGTAGCTCTGTCCTCTAAATGGACCCTTGAAACAGTCCTTAAATGCCCTCGCTGTCACCTACAACACACCCAGAATTCTCATGCTTCTTTCACGCTGTCAACAGGCTTCTTCTTACTGCATTAGGGCCTCCCTTTGACTGCAGCCAGGGCCTCTCTTGATTGTGTATTTAGGCCTCTATTGACTGCGTCTTTATGCCTTTATCTGTGACTTTAGGCCTTTTTGATTGCGGATTAGGGCTCCTTTGACTGCGGCTAAATCTCCCTTCAACTGCGGCTAGATCTCTTCTCAAGATTGCTGCTAGGGCTCTCCCTTCAATTGCGGCTAGGTCTTTCCTCAAGACTGCTGTTAGGGCTCTCCCTTCAATTACGGCTAGGGCACCTTTGATCACTGTGTCTAGGGCTCTCTTAGATGACTCTTTCCACTACGTCTTCCTTGAGAGAAGACAAACCCAAACAAGTGGAGAGTGATCATGAGATGCTGAGTGTCTCAAATGACTTGAGGTCTCCTTTATTTAAATGCAACGTTGAGGTTGAGCTGGGGGTAATTTGCTTGTTGGTCGGTCTTGACAAATTGTCAATAATACAAATACATTCATATCTCCATAAATACATGTCAAAATTGGATGATCTTTAGATCAATCCTACACCTGTCGGAGAGAGGAGTCGAAGAAAAATATTAGCTGCCATAAATAAGGTGACCCATATGGAGTTTGGTCCTAGTTGCCAATTTTAACAGATTCACAAGTACTAATGGCTGCCATTTGCATCACTTGCATGCTTCTTTTGAGCGCATTGACTACTTTGTCTTCTTTTCCTTTTATATGTCTTATCTGAAAGTAATATTCATTGAGAAAAGCTTACTATCTAGCTTGTCTAGTATTCAAATGTGGTTGATTAGGTACTTAAGCTCACTGTAATCTATTTATTATCTCACAAATTTCCAGGCCCATCAAGTATTCATGCCATTTCTTCGGTGCATAAATATAGCAGCAAGTTCTAGGTCATTAATGACAATTTCTCTCATGTTCTTTTAGTTTCCTAAAGTTTAAACTCATATCTTGCCACATGCTTATCTTGCATAAGTACTCCCCCAAGTTCTTTTTATGCCTCCGTACACACTACAAAATTTCTATTTGGATCCATGAGTTTTAAATTGACGCACTGGTAGTAATGTGTTTCAATGGCTGAAAACTTTCTTCACATTTTGAATACCCCACAAATTTTATTCCTTTCTTCTACAATAAAGTTATTGGGTGATCAAGCTTGGGGAATCCCTTAAGGAATCTTTGAAGTCTCATAAATGATCTCACACTTATCACATTTTTTTTGGAGCAGACCAATTCATGATGGCTATAATATTTTCTAGATCAATTGCAATTTCCTTTTTTACAATGATATTGTTTCAAGTAATGGATTTGTTTTGATAAAAATCACATTGTAATATTCCTAGGGAAAATTTCCCCTTAGGGTTTGTTACCGACCCGATTAGAAAGTTTGCTAAGGTCTTGGCAGCCTCATTGGATTGAGACACGCAAGGTGAGGCCCTACTGTCACTTCGGCCTTTGCTCCCACTCTTTAAGCCCAACACCTCCTAAACGACTAAGGGAGGCTTCCCTGAATATTCCGCACTACTCTGAATATATGACCTGTGCCTTGAATGGAGTCAGATGGTTGAAGGTGTTCCCTGCTTGCTACTTGTTCTTGCTCTTGCTGGTAAAATAGTGAAAACAGAGTGCATGTATTATCCCTAAATTGGAATTTAACAACAAATACCAAGCAAGGGACTAGGAACAACAAATAAACGTAAACTCATATATAGCAATTAAACACCAAAATGTCCAACAACACAATCTGAGCCATTTTATTAATGTTATGGTGAAAAATACATAAAATGAGTTGAAATTTTGGAAGCAGGGCTTGCTATGCAAGCTGAGCAAAACCCCGAAAAATGGCCTCGACCCAAGTGGTAGAAATGGTCTTGGAGTGAACTGCGCCCTTCTTCAATAATTTCTACTGTTGGCTACTGACTAGAACTTTAATTTCTGTTGGAAATACTATCCATTTTTTTTTGTGAAATTAACCCCAGACTCTTCTCACCAAACCCACAAAAACCCAGGAAGGGTTTGGGCTGAACCCGAGTACTGAAATTGACCCCCAAATAGTGCGAGTTGCGCAAATGGCTTGCTGAAATGGGAAACTGACTGAAATGAAGAGCTGGAACACCCTTCACTCAACACTACTGGAATCCTCCCAAACTCCTTTGAGAATTACCTAGAAGGTCCAAATCCTCACTCCTCTTCAGCTCTTGACTCTGCCCACCAACGGCCTTCGTAGGCTTGCACAGTCCACCTCCACGCACTGCTAAGAGATAAGGAAATCGACCCACAAGATTGGCCCTACCCCAGTCTGGTAGCTTGCCTCCAAAATTTCGGCAAAACAATGAGAAGATGTGCCTGCAGTTTATCTCTCAAATCCCCTCCTTAGTCCATGCAATAGCCATATTGATTTTCCCTTTTGCGCCTAGGAAGTGTGCTCTGCTGAAGTATCCCTGCAATATAGCTCTTGGAGAAGCCTTGGATGGACCCCTCAATTCCCCACTGTGGAGACACTTGTAGTTCTCTAAAGGAAGGGTTGGAACTACGCTCAAAATTCCCCGTGCTAAACAACACTCATCTTCTTTTGCTAAAAAACTTCAAGAGAACTATAATTGGAAGTTTAAATGATCATTGATACTCAAAATGAAGGCCTCCATGCTCTATTTATAATTTGTTGGCCCTATCCTCCCTTGGTGGTAATTCACACTTCTCCTCTTGGTGGGCCCCTTCTTCCACTAATTTGCACCTCTTCTCACTAGTGTGAATTGCCTTCTTTGGTTGGCTTCCACCTTCCACTTAAGGTTGCAATTCTCCTTTTCTCCTAAGTCCCATAAGCCAAAATTGTCCTCAACGACCAAAATTGAAGAATTGCAATATGCCTTAAGAAATTTGTGAAATTTGGGATATCACAATGCTTCCCGCCAAAAATTGCTTGTCCTCAAGCAATGCTTGAACAAGCACTCTCTCTTTTACCTAACTGTTGCTATAAGCAATACCTGGGTCCCCAAATTTGCCACTGCGTCATGCCGAATTTGTGCACTATCCCGCCACAAAGGAATCCCTCGATGCCAGGATCCCAACCATCCTGCTCAATGTGAAGCCCCACCCCCCCTGCTCCACATACAATACAAAAATGTATGGGTACAAGAGATCGCCCACATATTGTCGGTAAGTAGAGTGCCTCAATACTACTAAGCCCTTGTCAACTCCTCAAAAAATTGACCTGTCGAGAAGTCGATCCTGGGTACCTCAAGAGTGAACTCCTGGAGGCATGACTGAAGCCTCATAGAATGAATCCCCCACTCCTGCGATTCAATCACGACCATCTTTTGCTCGTCAAATAGCCACTCATGGGAAGCGCTACCCCATCGCAACATGTCCCGGAGAAGTGAAATGCTTGCTGCCAAACGGAAGCTCAATGGAAGATTTGGGTGACCTTCCCTTGTGGGAACCCACACTTCCCAGTCTGTGACCGAACTGCTCAGCCCTATAGCTCCCGGGTCCCATACTAATTTTGAAGTGAGGTCACCATGTGGGCACTGTGCCAGTCTGGGCACCACATGACTGCGACCCCCTTGTGCTCCTGCAATTCCATCCACTCTCGTAATCCTTCGTCACAACCCCAATAAAGGACAAATCTATAACGTTGAAGACTATTGTTATGTAACCAACTCACAAAATAGAAGAAAAAATAGATCAACGACTTCAAAATCATCCTTTTCGAGGGGGCAACCTCCTTTACATTACACAAATGAACAATTCTTGGATGATACAAATGACAAAACCTCCTTTCTATATATAGGATTCTAAGGGGTCACAATATAATCAAAGGCCCGACATAACAATAATAATGACAAGGGCACAATTAAATAACTATAGTGGGCTTCTATGGGGCACAATAATAACAATATGGGAACAATAGGGGCACAACAATAACAATAAGGGCTACAATGACAATAGTAATGGGGGAATCACTAGTATTATAGGGACCTAACATGCCCCTCTCCTTTAAAAAAGTATTGTCCTCAATGTTTGAGTAGTTCTGGATGCTTTTGTATAAAATTTTCATCCTCCCATGTGGAATCTTAAGCGGGTAAGTTATTCCACTTGATGAGATACTCTGAATTTGATCGATTTCGTAGTTGTCGAGTTCTTGTTTCTGTGACTACTTCAGGTTCCAGTGTGATTTTTCCTTCCTTATCAAGTTATGGCAATATTGTTTGAATTGGGAGCTTGTCACCTATAACCTTCTTTAAGTATGAAACATGGAACACTGGGTGCACTCGGGAAGCTGCAGGAAGCTCCAATTTGTATGCCATAGTGCCAATCTTTTGCAACACCTTGTACGAACCGTAATACTTTGCTGATAATTTATTATCCTTCTTAGCTTGCTTGAGGGACATTTGTTTATATGGTTGTAGTTGTAGGAATACACAGTCACCTACATCAAAACTTCTTTTGCTGCAATGTTGATCTGCCTGTTGTTTCATTCTATTCTGCGCCAAAGTGAGGTTATCCTTTAAGAGTTGGAGAGTTTCTTGTTGATGCTCAATGTGATCTTCCACCACTTGAACCTTAGAATTTTCTCTTAAATATAATGTAATGGACAATGGATGATATCCATCAAATGCCATAAATGGGGTCATTTTTCCTGCAGTATGGAAGGAAGTGTTATACCACCATTCAGTAAGAGGCAACCATTTGACCCATTGTGTCTGTTTTCAGATACAAAGCAATGAAGATATCCTTTCAAATATTTGTTTACTATCTTAGTTTGCCCATCAGATTGAGGATGATAAGATGAGCTATGAGCTAACTGAGTACCAAGACAAGAAAATAATTTTGTCCAAAAATTTAGAGTGAAAATGGGATTTCTATCGCTTACAATAATCTTTGGGTTTCCATGTAGCTTTTGAATTGTTTCCATAAATGCAGTAGAAATTGTACTGGCTTTGAATGGATGAGATAATGCACAAAAGTGTGCATACTTGGTAAGTCTGTCAACTACCACCATGATGACACTCTTTCCTTCGGACTTGGGTAAACCTGTGATAAAATCCATTAAAACCTCTTCCCAAAGTTGGCTTGGAATGGATAAAGGTTGTAATAGACTTGGGGTCTTAATTGTTTCAATTGTATTTTGTTGGCAAACCAAACATTCCACCACAAGCTTTTGAATATCCGATTTAAGGCCATCCCAAAAAGATCATTCTTAACCCTGTGGTAAGTTTTTAAAAATCCTGAGTGCCCTCCTAAGGGAGAAGTGTGCAATTCCATAAGAATATTTTGTTTGAGTTGCGAATTCTTACAGAGCTATAAGCGATCTTTGTACCATAACAAATCATTTTTCCAGCTAAATGTATCAGATGTATTGGAATCTTGTTGTAACTTTTGAATAAGTGCCCACATTTCTTCATCATTCTTCCACTCCTCCCTTGCTTCGTTTATCCAATCTGGTTGGATAATAGAAATGGCGCACAACAACGCTTCCACATCCTCATCCTTTCTTGAGAGTGCATCTACGACCACATTTTGCTTCCCTTTTTTGTAGATGATTTCAAAGTCATAACCCAACATCTTTGTGACCCACTTTTGTTGCTCTTTAGAGGATAATCTTTGTTCTAAAAAGTATTTAAGGCTATCATGATCCGCTTTTATCTTGAAGTGTCTTCCCATTAGGTAGGGTTGCCATTTCTTAAGTGCATGGAGTATTGCCAACATTTCCTTCTCATAATTAGCTTTGTGTAAAAACTTTCCCTTGACTAGACGACTTTCAAAAGCAATGGGTCTTTCATCTTGCATTAGAAAAACACCAATTCCATTTCCTGAAGCGTCACATTCCACAATAAAGGTTTTTGTGAAGTCCGGTGTAGCTAAGACCGGTGCTTGGGAAATTTCCTCTTTAAGATGTTCAAAGGCCTTTGTTGCTTCCGGGGTCCATGAAAATGCATCTTTCTTCAATAATGTTGTTAGAGGTGCTGCTATTCTCCCATAATTCTTAACAAACTTGCGATAATACCCTGTCAACCCAAGAAATCATCGCAAATGCTTTATGGATGTGGGAATTTTCCATTCCTTAATGGCTTTAATTTTGCTAGGCTCTACCTTAACTCCTTCATGAGATACAATATGACCCAGATATTCCACCTCTTGTACTCCAAAGAAACATTTGGATCTTTTTGCATATAATTGTTTCTCCTCCAATAGTTGTAGTACCTTGTCAACATGTTCAACATGATCGTTCCAAGACTTGCTGTAGATTAGTATATCATCAAAAAATACTAACACAAATTTTCTAAGGAATGGTTTGAAAATTGAATTCATCAAATCTTGAAATGTTGAAGGTGCATTGGTAAGCCCAAAAAGCATGACCAAAAATTCATAATGACCCTCATGAGTTCTAAATGTTGTTTTTCGAATGTCTTCAATCTTCATTCTGATTTGATGATATCTTGAACGAAGATCGAACTTGGTGAAGTAAATTGATCCATGAAATTCATCCAGTAATTCATCAATGACAAGAATGGGAAACTTATCTTTAATAGTGAG
>APFE030785366.1:12722-24988 GCA_000404065.3 Pinus taeda
TTTCCCCCTTGTGGGGTTTTTCCCTATTCTTGGACCAATCCACTGTGTCTTATGGTTGTGTTGTTGTCTTCTTTGTCATTGCATATATTGTTCTATATTCAATTACAATTTATGATTGGTTATATTGCTAATAATTAGATGCATTGTTAATGAAAGTAAATTTACTAAAGTAATTGATACAACATAGAACAATCTGAAAAATTAATAGAAACACAAGAATTCAAGCATTCTGAGGATTTTAATCAACGACTTGTTGCAAAAAATGAACAACACTTCGAAATCCTGGAAGATAATTATAGTTCGCCTTTCATGAAAAACACCAACAATATGGGAAAGCTTTGGATTATTATTTTCAACCTAAATGGTTTCCAGCTGGAAATCAAATTTCTGATATTGAAACCTTGAAAGTGGAGTTTGTACAAATACTAACACAAATAAAAGATTCTTTTCAAGATCCAATAATTGTCTATATGAGAACTTTCTTTGGTCAGCAACAAATATCTTTTCTATGGTATATATCAAGTTTATTGTATGCAATTCTCAAATGGTGCATGCATGTTTTAGTTTTTGAATTTCAACATCATGGAGGCATTAAGTCCAACACTCAGATGTTGGGCTGGTACCACTAGAAGGTGGATTTCACTTGAAGGAATTAAACCAAGTGCACAAGCAAGAACATATATATAAATAAGCTCAATCAATGAGCATTCTATTTTCACTTGCATTTTTTCACTTCAGTTTTTAGTAGATGAATAAGGGCGGCGATTCGAGTTCGAAACATGTTTGGAGGGGTTTTAGATTTTAATAATTTCATATTTCGCTTTTTAGATTTTAAGGTTTTCATAATTTTAGACTCCATGCCCAACAAAAGCTACTGTTCTGCAGTTCTCAGCACTTTGCAAGCAAAGAGTTGTCCCGAGTTGGAGCCAGATGTTGTAGCTCAATCTGGTACAACTAAAATGTCAAATATTTTAAAAGTGGATTCTAGCAAGGAACAAAATTTGCAGAAAATGATCTATGCTTCACATATTTTCAAAATCAAAAGGTGCGAAGGTGTTGTAGTAACACTTCTATTCTCCCTAGGCACGAATCCATAGAGGATAATCCTTTTAATTTTTCGAAGAAGATAAGGATGATGTTAAAAATGACTATTTCCCATGCTTATGGGGGCTATTTGATGTCAGATATTATATTTTTATAGTTTTGTTTTGGTTAAAAATAAAAAATGGTTTTGGCCAAAATGGGTGAAGTTCTTTACTTAAAATTCTAGGCTTGAGGCCCCTAGCTAGAACTATATACACATATTATCGAATTCCACATACAACTGATTAAGGAATTTGGTCAAACAGGGAGACTATAGGAGGCAAAACAACTTTTTGATGAGATGCTATTACTTGGTCTAGTTCCCAAATCATATTCCTATGACATGATTATCATTTGTCGATAGTAAGAAGCTAATGTACATGATACTTTGAAATTGCTGAGAAAGTAGGTAGGGTTCCAACTAATTTCATGTATAACATCTTACTTGATGGATAATGTAAGGAATGTAACTTAGAGAAAACACTCTGGTTTAAACGTCAACCTCATGAGGTGAGCTAATTTTATGAAGACGATTACCAAATGCACTTAGCTTCCAATCTCATACGTTTTTCCGGTCGTTACCTCTGTGGACTTCAAACTGCCACGAAGACTTGGAAACCGACCTCAACAACACAGGTGTATTCTTAAAATTTCCAAGATTCATTATCAATCCTCATCCTAAAATATGACAACATAATACAACATCTAATAGGAAGACTCCACTTGACAAGACTGAATTCAAAAAGAAGATTCAGGAGATTTAGGCCATGGTAAGGAAGACTTTGTCCTTTTAAATCAATGATTTGTAGCATCCAAGGGGATCCAGGAGGGACAAAATGCATGGAAGATAAGTAGTGGAAAGATCCTGGAAAGCAGTTTTCTCAAATTTCTCATCAAACAGACCAACGGCTCATGTTTGTCTCGAAATCACTACTTGCACTTGACAGAAACCGATAGAGGTGATCTCGTAAGCAGTTTGTGGTTTTAAAGAAATCGTGTCTACTTATGTCGACTTATGGGTGGAGATAACCGTTGGGGCCCCGCGCCCACCTTGTTTTTGACAACACGTTATTTATAAGATTTTATTGAAAATTTCTAAAGGAGTTGGGGTTTTTTTTCCAATTATATATATCGTATATATATATATATATTCTATATTAATACTATATATTATATATATATCAATAACAATTACTTTTTTTTTTAATTATCATTACCTTTTAAAAAGGAAAAGGGAAGGACCACCATTTATAGTTGTTGTAAAACTGTTTTGTAACTCAATTCAGAGATAGTTTGAAACTAATTGGACAATTAACCAGTTTAGCGTGTTAGGAGGGAATTTACAATTGGAAAAATTATGTGTAAGGGGTTAATTATATTATATATATACATATATATATATATTATATATATATATATTTATATATAATATATATATATTATATATATTATATCTATTATATAAGTACCTTGATTTATTCATTTGTCTTTTAAAAAGAAAAAAGGAAGACACAGTTTATAGCCGGGTAAACCTGTTTTATACTAATTCAAGAATTAGTTTGAAAATAATTTTGGGATAGTTAACCAATTAGGTTTAGGAGGGGGAATACAATACAAAAAAAATTCAGTGTAAGGGGTTTAAAGTCTTGGGAAATATGAGGTTTTTCATGAAGACACTGTAATGGAAATCTCTCATGAAATCAATAATGGAAATCAGTTTGATTCCAACAGTGGTATGGTTGCAAACATTGTTTACTTTTTTATCTCCGTGATTCCATGTATTTTTTTCCTCTTTGGAATGATGTATGATGTAGCATGTTGTTCCAATTTAAATCCATGCATTTAATTTTGTACTCATGTGCTTTAAGTTTGAAACCCTTAATGAGCACTCCATGTTCCAAAAATTCATTCACAATTTCCTTCTCAGTTCACTATTCTCTCTACAGGATTGAGGCCTAGATTCTTAATTACCTGTGATGAAATCCTATCTCATTTGCTTTCTTTTGCACCCCATCTTTAATATAAGGCCTCTACAACACACATTGTTTCTAGCCATTCTCTTTCTAAGGATGGGTTTCTTGAATTAGGTAATCCATTGCAAAATTCATGCTCTGTCCCTCCAACCATTGATATTGACTATTTCTATTCAATATTAAGATGTCTTGGGCATTGGTTCCCTCACATCAAGGAATTGCATCTGAGAGTTATAACAGGTTGTATGCACTCCATGGAATATAAATATGGAGAAATAATGAAGAAAAGGAGAAATCAGTTGAAGATCAAGCCCAACTTACTGCAACATTGGCATAAATAGGGAAACTCTAAGCATAAAATAGAGATTTGAAAAGGCTTCTCCAAAATTTTGATGAGAGGGAATGTGCCTTCAATGAATAAATCATTAGATTAAAAACCTAGTTGGAGTAAGGTAGGCGATTTGGACAGGGAATGCAGAAGCAATACAAAGATGTGAAAGATTAGAAGTTGAAGTGGTTTCATTGAAGAGTGACTTAGAGAAGAAAACCACTCAGTTGAAGAGAAGCCAAAATCCTACCACTTTCAAATCAGATCTCCACTTGCATAAAGGAGAAACCAACTTAGTTGAAGCTACAAGGAAAAACATATGGTAGTAGTAGCAAGAGTAGAAAGAAAGAAATCCTTCAACAAATCCAAAAAATGAAGAAGGAGCCAAAGGTCAAGCAATGAAAAACACCTAGAAGATCATTCTCATCCTCAGGAGATGTGAGATGCTTCAACTATCAAAAGCTTGGGCATGCTGTTGCAAATTGCAAAAACATACAACAAAAGAAGCAGTTGGATAGAAGTCCCTATCAAGAAAACAACCTAAGATGGCTACCCACTTTCAAAGTTCAACAACAATCAGGTATCACAATTATTTTTATGGTTATTACTACTAATGTAATGTTTTTGGCCACAAGGATGTTGAATGCAAGTTTTATGCAAAGATGAATAAAATAAAGATCAAGAGATTCAAGTCCTTCCCCTATTCCTTGGTCACAAATGGCCAAATATTGTGAGCTACCAAAGTTCCTAAGGCCATTCCATTAAAGAGAAAATTTCATGCAAAGTAGGCTAGATAAGGAGACAGAGAGAGATCCACATGTCAAATATCAACCCCTCAAATTTTGGAGGAAAAAGGAGAGAGAAGAGTCTGCAAGGAAAAACTAAGGCTTGCATGGCCTCAAGGGGAGCATATGGCACATTGTAACATCCCTCCCTTAATAATCAATAATAAATAATAAGAACTAATAAAAATAATACAAAAATAATAATTAATAAAAAAAAATAATAATGAATAAAATAAATAAACCACTTAATAAATAATAATAACTAAGAAAAATAATACAAAAATAATAAGTAATAATAAAAATAATGAATAATAATAAATAAATCATAATAAATAAATAAATAAATAAAAATGATATTAAAAGAAATAAGTAATAAAAATAAAAAAAAATAGTAATAACCATATTAAAGCTCTAATAAAAAAAAGGGAAATTATCAAAAAATCAAAGAAAAGTAAAGAAAAAGTAGCATGCAGACACATGGAGGGTGGGCATGTAGCATGCAGACACATGGAGGGTGTGCATGTGGTTTCCCTTCCAATGTTTTGTTCTATTTAATGAATGATGAGGAGGATGGGAGGGGTTCGATCATTATGAGGTTCTATCTTCATTCTCTTGGGAGAATACTAAGACTTAGGAATACTGGTAGTAGTCGTTGATTGAGGGCTCGGGGGTGGCCAGTTGTAGCAGAATCCTGCACAATTGAGCCTACGGTTGGGAGGAGAGTTGTCCCCAAATCTTGTGGTCACTTCGCAGCGGGAAAGTACAGGTATAATTTCATTGAAAGAATTGTTTTCCTTTTGACATTAATTTTAGTTTTACTTGTGCTGTTACATATGGTATCAGAGCTGGTTTAATCGTTAGGGCCTATGGGCATCCAGAATTATACTTGTTGGAAATTTTAACCTGACTTGTTTTTAAGTTACAGGTTGATTACTTCCAGGGGGCGACATATTTTTGTGAATTGGTAAATTATTCAATTTTCAGTAGATTTTGATGCTGGATAGGGAAACTAATTATTCATGTTTATTCAATGTTTTGTTCTCCTAAGTTTTCTTTTCATTTTTACAGCAGAAATCTCCAGAATTCTCTACTATTGCGTAGGAAATCTGAGAGGCAGGGTGGTTTCAGATATATAAACCAACTGAAGCTCCATTTTATTTGCTTTGCATTCTTTTCAATAAATATAAGATTATCAAGCATCTAATCTGATTGAAACCCTGTTTTTTTTTTTCTCCTTTGAGGTTTGCTTTTCTTTTCATTTTTAAATCTGCGTCTGTCTTCTGTATTCTGTAATGAGAAAATCAGTCTCCTCATAGAGTATGAGGGGGGGTTATGGCTTTAAGCAGTTAGGGTTTTGTCCATTTGGGGCTTTTCTCCATTAAAATTAGCTTTGACCATGGATCTGTGGGCAAAACAACCTCAGAAAAACGAGAAGCCATTTCTGGAAAAACAGGGTACATTTCAGAAAGTCAGGATCCATTTCCTTCTACATGGGATCCACCTCCATGACAGATCCAGGAAGTTCAGGATCCAGACCATGCAGGGGCAGTTAATCTGATTGCATAGATAACTTGGGGTTTAAAATAAAAATATGTGGACCTGCATGGTAGAATGAGAATAAAGTACAAATATAAACGCTATTTTAATCCAAAATAATTCATATGAGGATTTTCGGGTTTAAAAATGAAAATGAAAAATGAATTTTCAACACCTTTTATGTGGTTGGTTGCCTTGTTCTGTTTCATTGCGCTGATAATTGTGACGCCCGTCATTCCACAGTCTCAGGAGTATCACAATTTTGCAGACCAACGCAACTTTTTCGGTATGTTGTTACTTTTGCTTCACTCATATACATACACACACAACAGAATACATGAAATTCTTGCAACTTTTCGACTCTAACAACAATTCAAAAACTTACATGGTCTATCTGGAGTGCTTTTGGGTTGGCAATCTCTGTTGGGTAGGGTTTTGGTTGGAATTCTTTATGAATCTGCTTTAAGCATTTATTCCCCTTTTTATTGAAATCACAATAATAAGAAAGTGTCTGCTTTTATTAATTTATACTTCGCTGCTTCTATTGTGCGCTCAGATTATATGAATCTATCACACAGTATATTTAGGCTAGTCACTTTGTTTTCAGTGTTGCTTCCTGATTTAAAATCTGTAACTGATGCCGTAAAAACGCGTTCCAGTGATTTAGCCGGTAGTTATATGATCTTTTGACTGAAATTTCATTTGCATAGAATTTCACGTTACTTATATTCCAGAGCTTTTTGTTTTTTTTTTAAGAAATATATTTAGGATTTCTTATTAAAAATCTTGTTGAAAATATTCAAGCATGAGTCCCAACCGGGTTTGAACCGGTGACCTCTTGATCTGCAGTCAAATGCTCTAACTGGCAGAATAAAATAAAATATTTTTTCTCGTAAAGAAATTTTATCTATTGATCAAAAGTCATGGAATTAAGCTCACAATTAAATATGTGCGAAGATTCGAGGACAATTTTCGTCAATGCTGAAATACATTGCTTAGGAATAAGAATTTTCATTGAAGTTGATAAATTGGAAATAACTTTAGGGTTTAATTTCATCATAATTTAGTTTATTGACGGATTTGATCATAAGAATGTCACTTGTATTGGCCTGGCTCGTCAAACGTGCTTCGTAAGTTGCCTCATTGCTGTATTCCAGCTGAATTATAATTGGAATCCTGATTAGTTATTTACATACATCCTGCAACCAGAGTGTTCTGTTGTCCAACCAAACAAATAACCAAGATAAGCGAAAGCAGGAAAGATTAATGGTAAACCAGGTATGGTTTGCTATCTACCAAGGTCATATTACAGAAGGGATTAATGGTAAATAGTCAAAATAAGCTGAAATACTAAATGAATTACTGATGTAGAGTATGTCTTCATAGCTGTAGTCCTAAATATCACAGACAAGTCCTAAATATCGCAGACAATCAAGATCTGGAAGTCAGTCATTAGGAAATTTTGTTGGACTGCTGCGATAGCTCCTCGGAAATTGATCAAGTAATTACTATGAGGACAAACCTCCATTTATGAATTTTTCCTACCTTGAATTTGACTGGGCACTGCTGGCTCAGCGAGGGAATATCTACTCAGGAGAGCGAAATCTCCAGGTAAGTAACTATTGATGGAAAAATAATTAGTTTCTTACAAGACTGAAGATCACTGCAATCTGTATGCAAGGGTTATCCATACCAATGAAGTTGTTATGTCAATATTCTTGGAGGTCAGGGTCATCAAATTCAATCATGGTCACTGTTAACACATGTCTGTCCTTGAAGAAAGATGTCATAATGCAAGAGTTACTTCCAGATTGCTGTCTTTTCAAGTCCAGTCACAATCAATATAACTGATATCAGGATGCACATCACAATATCATTATCATGCTGCTATCATCTCGGATATATTGTAAGAATCTTCCTTGATAAACATGTCGCAAAACATCGTTATCATACTTTCTTTAGTGTAAGTCACCAACATCAAGTTAACAATTTCTATAGCTTTGCTAGACATCTATTCTAATGGCTTAGAAGCTGCCCATTTAAATGCTCTCTGCAATTTCATGGTTGACAGTTTTATTATTTATATATTTTTTTTGCTAAGTTTGTTTTCTGGAGGATATCTTTTGCTTTGGTATACATTCATAGACATTGAGTAAATATATATGGCTCAAGGAAGAGCGAGTTTTTAAACAAGTGATTGAAGTGGCCGCTGTTTTTTTTTTTGACAAAGCATTGGACATTCTGCCAAGTGTTATGAAGGTTTCATATTGCTTTTCTGGGACATGGAATATTTCAGGAATCATTTATCTTGATTTCTCTTCAGAATCCCACTGTAAATTATGCCAAGTGAAATACAATAGCTCATATAATTTGGATTCTTAGTCTTGAAATCTCCCTCAGCAAATTCTATGATGCATTTAAAAATGGTGGCCTTTTATCTGGGAGAGACTAGATAGTCGCCTAATGCTGCAGTGAAATTGACTGTTTCAATGCATTCAGAGACTGTTTCTAAACTTAAATCATATAAGATACTTGGGTATTTATATTTTCAATGATCAGTATCGTGTTTTAAGAGAGATAAGATTACAATCTTTTAATATTCCACTATAATACTTCAAAAGCATCTACATTTCTCAGGAATCGGCCTCATACGATGAGAGAGGTTGGGCAACTGACGTCCCATAATATGTTTTGATTTATTGCTCTTACAGTGTGGGGCGGAGATATCTACCAATGAAAGAATCGCTACTGCATAGAATCAATGAAAGAGATTCAGAACAAATTTTTGGGCTTTCTTTGGTGCCCTTTTCCATCCAATCTTGCTGTAACAGAATTAGCAGAGCACCTGGTGAACAGGCCTTTATTAGGCTATCTCCTCACTTGAAGTAAAAGGCTGACACTGAGGACACATCTAAATGCAATTGTGACGAGAAACATATCATAAGAAATGAAAAATGTAAATGCAAATTAACATGATGAGAATGACGGATGCCTTTCAGCAAAGCATATCTTTTATCTTCAGCAGATCAACATTTTTCACCCCTTCTAACCATTTAATATATTATAATTAAACTTCAGCATGAATTAGTTATCTTTTCAGATATAATTATTTGAATTACGCATATTACATGGAGAATGCCATAACGATGTGGATAACCATAGAAAAACTTGAAACTGTGCAGCAAAGTCTACAATATTTAGCCACGAGTCATTTCCACTCATTCTCACTCAGTCAGAACTTGCAGTTTCAATCTCTAATTTTTCTGGGCACTTGAAAATGAATAAGGACAAGCTTGCATGTTAAATAACATGATGCCTCTAAACATCTTTGATCCACCACTTGCTTTTAAAGTGCCTCTTCCTATAACCTACAAATCAAGCTAGATGAACGAGCAAGTGGGGTCTTAGTTGGGTATTTGTGACCATGGTGCCTGGTTGGCACTAACTGGTTGTGTTTCACAGTTTTGAGTTGAGTTTTCTTGGTGTATTCCCGAGGATGAAAACAAATGAGTAAGAATTTTTGCACTAGTCAAACATGGATACTAGTCAATTATTATCTTCATGTTTTTCATATTTTACACCACAGTATTCCAAACTAGGTTAACCAGGAGTGCGATTATTTTATTGGCTCTCTGACTGTCTCGGTTTAAGCAGTATATTTTATAGGTATAATTCATAACATTTCTTGAACCTCTGAAGGCTTCATATATAGTGATCATTTTTATGTATCATTTTTATTCATTAACTGCAAATGTTAATTTTAGATTTGAATTTCTTTCTTGTTGTTTTGGTACTGCTACTTATTACGAAGCTTCCTTTCTTTTGGAAGTGATATATTGTGTGGGGTGGCTATCTCAGTTTAGTTGATTATATTTGAAAATCACTTTAAATTTGTTATATTCTATCCCTTGAGTGCTGTTGTTCCAGGTAATTTGTGATACAATATCTAATGTTGTTGCTATTTAGCGTGTTTAACCTGCCATTGCCAACATAGTAGCTGAATAATAATGAAAGCTGTTATTCCATCATCCAAATAGTCTTTTACATACAATGGCTTTCTTTATATGGGCATAGAAAATAGGAGTGGCATGTTTTGTTTTGATATATCTTGTAGTTAATTTCTTAATCACTAACTTATTCATGTGTTATCCTCCGCTCAAGCAAAGCTCAATGAGGCGGTGGACAAAGAAATTGGGCTGAGAAGAGCTTCATCATTATTGTTGAACATTAAGTGACATTATCATAATGGATACTTCTTGTATTAGTCATCATAGTCCTCGTACATGTCTTGATCATGGAAATTCCATTTATATTATTATTATTGAAACCAAAGCCTCATCTATGTGTTCAACTTGACCATTTCTATCTCATCTTGATTTTGAAACTGTAATTCATTAACAGACTTGGCTATTGCTTGTCTATCTTCATGTAGGTTCATTGAGTCATTCTCATTAGTAGCTTTATAAATTACGTTGTATTCATGAACCAACATCTCATCCTGAACAAATCTTGTTGATAACACATATGTTGGGTGCATCTTTATGTAGATAGATGAATCTTTTTACAGTTAGTTATACCTCCACATCTATATTTTATTCCGCTATTGCGCTCAGCATTTGATAATCCATTTACATCAATGGGGTACACTCATTTCATTGTCGGTTAATTCTGCGGGTCTACTACCGCATTGATTTTTCAGATTTTGGACACCGGAGGTGCGGCTGATCGAGCTATATACAAAGCTATATAACAAGTATGTAAATTTGTAAGTGTATATCGCAAGATTGCAGGTGTCTGAATGTTTCAAATCACAATATGAGGATGATCAGTATGGACAAATTTCTCGACAAACTTACAATTTTTTATCTTAGGCAGACAATTTTACGCCTAATTGTATTGTAATTTAAGGGATTTGAAATGGTGTTGCCTTCGCGGGTGCGCTTGCAGGCAGACCATATAATTAATAAAATGATTATTTTTATTGGGGAGGCATGACCTTCCCCGTCATCCGATCCGGTTCTGGGTCGGTTGGCAGTGTCTTTTCTTTTTGGTGTGAAATATTTTATGCTTGATTCATAAATTTTATGACTAAACATCAATACAAATTTTATACTGTGACATGAAATAGTAACTAAATGTGAGGAAAATGTCACCTTAGTTTTACTTTGCTTGGCCATACGACTTTGTTCAAAGCATATAATAAATCATCCGATAGTGCTAGTTTTTCTTCATAAAAAGGTTTATGTGGGTTATCCAGAAAGCTCCACTATGTAATTATGTTGTCCAGTCATAAGGACTATTCATGACCAGTTTCTTCATGGGCCTTAACTGGTTAAAAGACATCCACTTTGTAGATAATATACTTTCCACAGGATTGATGCTAATCTTGCACTAGGAAAAAGATTCTTTAGTCACGAGACTCGAAGCACTTCTTCGACTTTTGGTGGATATTGAACCACATCTCCGTGATTGATAGAATCTAGATCATTAGTACTCCCTTTCTTGCATTCAATGATCATTTGAAAGGTGAATTAAGGGAAGGACAGATATATTCTTAACAATAGGCTACAACAATTGGATTCTTGACAACAGAATAATGTTAGTATAACTTAAAGTCTGGTGCATTCATTAGCTCCTCATTGCTTTTCTCCTGCATCATTATAGACATCAAATTCTTTGACCACTATCTCATTTTCTTGAGTTGACTCATTGAGTCATTGGAAAAATATATAATCTTGTAATCTTGGATGGTGATAATCTACCCATAATTGACGATGTATAATTCTCTGAAAATCTGTACTATTGATATGGTCGTCCCATCTAAGAAAGATGCATAATGTGTTTCATGTTTCTATGCTTAGAAAATATGTACCCGACCCATCCCATGTTTTGAAATTTGACAAATTGCAGGTTTCCGAGGACGGAGCCCTTCAAGCCGAACCATTCTGTATACTGGACCATCGGGTTCGTCGACTTAGGAACCGTGAGTTTGAGCAAGTCAAGGTCCAATGGGACCAATATAGCCCAGGGTCAGCTACCTGGGAAGATGCAGCTGTTATTTTTCAAAACTTTCCTTATTTACTTGATTAAAATATGTGAATAATGCTCCTTAGCTAAGACATATACTTTATGGAGAATCTAAATGATGTTTTATGATTATGATGTTATGCCAAGATATATTGACATATTCGTTTACTACATGATTATAGGTAATTGATGTTGATGTTATAACTTATGATGATAGCATGTAGTATTCATAATGTTGCGATTAACTATGATGAATGTTCTCATGATGACATGCAAAATTTGGTATATGGATAAATTTCTATGATATGCATTGGTTGTATGTTGGAGTATAATGATTGACAGGACCCTACATTGGATCGAGAGGTCCGGTTTATTTGATGATCTCGTGCGAGTCCATACGCACGAGGGAGAATATACATATGCCAGTGATTCCTTTGTCTTGTGTATAGCTCTTGATGGATAGCTCTTGAAGAGCTATGGGACCATCTTGAGAAGGCCGAGTGCCTGATGATTCCAGGCTTGGTGCCTGATGAT
>APFE030785372.1:0-35864 GCA_000404065.3 Pinus taeda
TTCCAATAGGGTGCATTCATGCTAGTTTTTCGACAAAGTGTTAGACCCGATTGGGGATGCTCAAGCCTAGTCCTGAGGGTGATTTTTGATTAAATAAACATTGTTATCATGTTTTTAATGAATTATGGAAGTTACATTAGGTTTTGGGTAGAGGCCATGATTCAGGGCTAAACTAGTGGCTTAATTCCCAAGGTCACTGTCACAGAACTAACAATTTTGTTCTACTGTAGCTAAAAGGTAGTCTTGTGAGAGTGACTTTGGGTTTCTGGTTGCTCCCTTTCCCACAGCATGAGAGCGACTATGGCCTAAGAGTTGCAAAATAATAGTGGGTCCTAGGGACAGACTGTATGAGTGGTTGACTTGTCTCCTGAGGGTTTTTTTCATGATGTTAGATGATTGTATGTGTGTTAGGCCCCTATACTACTAGTGTAACCCCTTATTGTTATTAGTAAAACCCACTTATTGTATTGATGTACCCATGTAGTGCCCATATTGTTACTATTGTGCCCAATAGGAGCCCACTATTGTTATTATTGTGCCCTTACATTATTATTGTTATGTAGGCTCTGATTATGTTATAACCCCTTAGACTCCTATATATAGAGAGGAGGTCTTTTCATTTGAATCATCCAAGAATTGTTCATTTATGTAATGTAAAGGAGGTTTCCCCCTCGAAAAGAGGCTGGAATTCTAAGGCGGTTGATCTATCTTTTCTTATCTTTCTTGAGCTGGGTTTTCATGAACATTTGGTATGAAGAGCTTTTGGATTCTAGGTTTCGCTGCTCCAAACAGGTCAGCCTGTTGGCATTTTCGCTATAACTTTTTTTTTTGTGACGTTTCAGAAGTAAAAAAAAAAACCACTTGAGAAGACATCGCACTAAATCTCGGGTACGCATTTCAGAGCTTTGTGCACTATATTTGAGGAGATATGATCTGAGGAATTTGGTCCTTTTGTAGAATCCCGAATTACATTCAAAACAGGTGACCTGGGGAAAATCATCATAAATTTCTCTCTGAGCATCAGATTGAAATTTCGTAAGAAGGTACAGAAAGAGGACGGACTGTAGTTTCGCGTATTTATTTTTTAGAGCCAAAGGTCAAAATAGGGATACGTGGCACGTCCTACAAGTTCACTCTACTTAATTAGTCTATAATTAGGTCATTGTGGGAGATTTTGCATAACTCTTCATTGGAGAATCCAATTGGGGTCAGACTAGTGGCATTGGAAAGAGGACACAGAGGATTACTACAGGTCATAGTTTTAGAGCTTAAAGATTTGAAAGTACAAAGTTACATTCATTTCAAGATCGTGCTCCTAAAATCAATAAAAAGCAAGATGAGGAAGTTTGATGGCAAGATCCGGTAAATTGGATACGTCAGATGGAGCAATATTTTGATCTACATAGTGGGTTGAATCTGATTGTAGTAGCATCACTCCTCATGTTTACCTATGTTCGTATGGTTTCTTTGGGTAGACCTAGGAGGGGGTTTTATAGACATATACTATCATTCACACAATTTTCCTTTTGTTTCATTGCATTCCGACAACATTCAAAAGGAAGAATCATTAATGGGTCTGACTTAATTAATTATGCTTGAGGTGGCATTCGGGGAGTAATATTTGATGGAGTTCCTTGGTGTAATAGCTTGTTGGAAATGGAACAGGAATCTATAGATGATTTGATGTTTAGAAGTGATTTCAAGTGGCCATAGAGAGTATGGTGGGTGGTTGACCATTTTCCCACATTAAAATTGACTTTAATTAGTTACTTTATTGAATTAAAATAGGGGAAAATAATTAATTGAAGGAAAAATGTTGCAAAGTGATGTAATGAAATAAAATAAATTAAAAGTCACTTAGATTGAGTAAAAAAGGAGTTTATATACTATTATTAAATAATCAAAATAAGATTCTTTTAGAGACTTGGAGATCTATCTAAGGAGTCTTTAAAAGGATGAGGAGGAGAACATTTGGGACATGCTTGAGTTGAATATTTTTCTTCTTGTCGAGACATTTGGAGAACCGAGAGTTCCCAACTTCAGCAGTAACCCTAGGATGGAAACCCTTGGGTGATTTTAGTGAGAGTGGGTGAGAACAATTCTCTCCCCTCGGTGAATTCATTCAGAATTCACAGGTGTGCTTATTGGTTGCAGTTTCATTTTGAGAGGCTAGGTCTAGTGCTACAACAAATATATTTTTAGGTTGGACGTACTTTGCAGTAGTTGTTCGAGATTCTCAACTATTTCAACCTATTTCATGTTTCCATATACTCCTGTTTATCATTAATATAATGAAACTGAGATTAAATATGTTTTTCTTGTGTTCAACATTTCTGGTTATTTTCAATGTTGCAAAAATTTCATGAACTTTTCATAGTATCAATACTATTTATTTTCTAGGCTATATTGTAGATTAAAAATATTGCTAGCAAAAAATAGTGTAAATTTATGGTGTTTTATGCATGTACTTTCTGGTTTGATTTTGTTGTGACGAAATCACCATTATTTTAGCCAAATATTCCAAAAGGGATATTGCACTATCATCTTTCTCTTATTCACTTATGAATATTCTTGATCATAACATTAACCAAACTAGTTTTTAGCGACAGCCAGTTAGATAGCTACTTTGCTAGATCTCTACCACTCAAATTTTTGCAGGAAACGACTCTTTTGATAGAGCCTAATTGTGATGGAGCCATAGGGTTACTAAAAAATGAATGTATTAGGGATTCTCATGGGCAAGGATCTAAAGGTGGTAACCAACGGGGAAGATATCAGAGGAGGAGGAATAATTCTATATAACTTTGTAGCCATATTGCTAATCTTCTGATTAGACATTGCTATATCTAATGATTAAGAGGGTTGTACCACCCTTTCGTTCAACATATTGGAATGAATTATAGGGATGGCGACCCTTATCAAAGAATTATGGTGGAGATTTAGGCCACAAATGGGAGGTTGTCATAAGTAAGAATAAACCAAATGAGAAGGGCACCACTTGACACGAGGACACAAATGAACTTGAGGATAATGGGATATCCAAATGTTAATCCCTTCTAAGGGGTCATAGGAGTAACCTATGAGCTATTCTTCAAGGGATGTGTACATGAGAAATGTAAACCACATAAAGACGAAAACCATAAACCCTCGCTTAGAAAAACCATAACTCTTATATTATATGTACAATCAAGGTTTTAAACACACTATTTTAACATCAAATTTTCATTTTAGAAATATCGCATATAAGAATATCACTTATTGAATCCAAATCCATTACACACAATAGATTTAAATTATCATTGTATTGATTATATTAACAAATTGAATTTCCTTTATATTATTGATAGACATGGGCATATTTGATTAATTAAGGCTATACCAAGTAGTTGAGATGGGTTGTTAACTCCCTAACCACCCATGTTCGATTCCTTGAAATGACATGCTTGTCCTATATTAATTAGGCTCAAGGAGTAGGTGGTGCCATGGTTGTCAGTACGTGGCATCTTGGCTCATGTTTAGTCATTCGGTCATTACTGTTTCAAAATAAATATATTGAATCAATTTTATATTATTAAAATCCAAGTGATATAAGATTGTGGAGGACAATTCAATTAAGGTATTTCTAGTATAAAGGTTTACAATTCAAAGTTTAATGATTTTCTTTCTAATTTTAATTATAATTTTATATTATTGAAATTATTGTAACGTATAAAATAGTTTAAGCATATTAATAATAATAATAATAAATAGATATCATATATATTCATTTTTAAAAAATAATTATTAATTAATAAAATATAAATATAGAATAAAAATTTATTAGTATATTTTATTAAATATTATAAATATAAAACAATGTTTTAAATATGTAACTTATTAATTATGAGAAGATAATTAATAAATAAAATGTTCTTTTCTCTTAAATTAGTGATATAATCTCATGTAACAATGTGATTTCTTGTTGTTTAAAATGCATTTTTTAATGCATAAATGGGTTAACCTTCTCAGAAAGCCTAGAGAACTGTAAATTTATAACTTAAACAACTTAAACTTATTATTTTTAAAAATCTATACTATATTTTGGCAAAATTCACTGGAGAAATGACCAAGAAAGAAAGTCATTTTATCTTGTAGACTATCTTAGAGAATAATAAGAAATATTTAACTTAAAACCCAATTATATGATCAATCTAACTTAAAATTTAATATTATTTCTTAAAAATATTTTATAATTATGGAAATTATAATTTTGATATTTCTAGATATCTCTTTTCTTAATGTGGAACAACAACACTACCCTTAAACAGACTCTCCACCTACCCTTAGGGAAGGAAAAAGGAAGAGTAATTAGAAAAGTGTGCTAATGGGATTATATAAGTGCAAGGAAAAAAGAGATAAAAAATAGTTTTCCTTGGTCAAAGATGGTAAAAGTTAAACAAGTCAAAAAAGTCTATTGGACAAAAAAATAATTAAAAATATTTTCAGAAGTTATATCTTTTAGAAATCAGAATTTTTTTTATTCATATTGAAAATAATAACTCTTCCAGATTAATCACAATAATGATTTAGATGGCAAATATTTCGAACCCTCATGTCATGTACCTAGTTAAAAAAAAAATTGTAACATTTTGTAAATACATAAAATATAAATCATGTTTCGCGTATTTACCCCCAATTTCTACCAAACATAATCATTAACTCATAATACCCATGAGGTTGTACCGCTGCACATATGTGACATGACTCCACTGTTGAAGTAAATCAATCTAGACTGTTGGATTGTATGTAAGTCTTATGCACATTGAGACTTGTGGATTACATGTCCTTTAGCTGTTTGGTTAGCTGCATTTGATTCTGGATAAATTTGATGATTCACTAACTACCTGCACTATCCACTATACGTGGCATGGGCTGTCCTAACTAGCCTCAGCTGCCGCCTTGGGATTCCTCTTGTATCGATGGTGCTGAGGCCTATTGCGAGATCCAATGGCCAGGGTTGGTTCCTTCAACTTTCACTACCCTTGGTACCGAATCGAGCTCTCATTCATTTGTCTTTGCTCATGTCTTCTGCTTGGTCTCCTGCTTCCAATCATGTTCATGTTCCCAATTAAAACCAGAGCTCTATGGAGATTTTTAAGGGCACTCGAAGTGCCAATCCTTGTCCTCACTACTAGGGTTGGTATTTCAGGTAAGATTGCGGCTCGATAGTTTCTTGTTTTCGTTTCTTGTTTATTGCAATAATGGTAAAAACCTTTTCTCACAGTAGACAAAGTTTTTTTTTAAGAACTTATTCGATTACTTAACCTATTCGTGGTGGTTGCTCGTCGCTACATCCCACTCTTGTTTTGAGTTTTCTACCAGTTGGGAACAGAGCTTTCCAGGAACGGGAATGCCTCCGAGGTCTCCAACGGGTATGAGGGTTTCAACCCTAGTTTCTCTTACAACATGTTGCAGTCCTTTGAATTGCCTTTGCGGAAGGAGGTGATTCAACCTTCCTGTGTAGTCTAGCCATTCTCTTTTATAAATGTTCGTATTTTGGTAAATGTTAAGTGTATGCTTATGAAGAGGTGCTGCCCCTCTGGTTTCAGCCCAAAGGCTTGAGTCATATCTTGTTCCTTTTACAAGAAGCTAGTTAAATTTGAGGGGATTTCACCTCTGATATTTTGAGCCACACTAGCCAATTCTATAATTGTAATAGTTATCTACAGTAAGATAATTTTCTGTTTTAAATTTTACCACTGGAAGACACTTACACTCTTAAGCTTGTTTAATGTGTAATAAATTGGTAGAATTTGTGTATCTTGAATTAATCTTTCTAGGTTATGTTCCATAGAGTACGTTTTCTAAACTTATGGGGTGATACCATATGTTGTTGTCCTTTTGAATGTTATTTTCTTTATGTCCCTCTCGTTATGCTATTCTGCAGAGGGTTTTCATTTAGCAAATCGTCTTGATTACCTGATAGTATATTCATTTTCTAATTACTGTTGTGCTTTTAGTTGGAATTACCTTCGTTGATGTTTGAAGGGTTTCTTATCGTTGGGGTTTGGAAACAGTTGGTGTTTGGAAACTCGTCCACTAGGAAATGAGGGAAAACCATGAATTTTAAAGAATTTAGACGAGTAATCCTTCTAAGTTTAATTCTGTTGTGATGAGTGACTTGGTTTAAACCTGAGTCCTCACACTTAAGTTCTTGGATGCACATCAGGTTGCATTATTTTCTTTGCAAGAAAACTAGCTTAACTCCCTATCGCAGAATTATGGCCAGAACCTAGTCTTTAGAAATTAATTCCCTATTTCCACCGCAATTTTTTACTTTTTTTTTTAAATAAGAATATTACCTAAGTTATTTATGAATTGATCCAAGAAAATATTGTTGAGGTTGAAATGTTTCCTAGTTTTATGTATTTCCTTTTTACAAGTTTCGGGACGTTATATCGAACTATGTGTATCAAACGTTTCTCTTGTTTTCAGTATTCGTTTCTTGCATCACTTTCTCATGCAATCCTAACTATATTGGAAGTGGTCCAACTTCGATTAGCTGCTCTTCTTTTAGCTGAGCATTGCTCTTCTTTTAGCAGAGGACTGATCTTCTTTGAGCAGAGCACTACTTTTCTTTTAACAGAGCACTGCTCTCCTTTTTAGCAGAGCAGAAGAGTGATTGCCCACCAACTGTATGTTTTTTTCTTAGGATGTCTTTTATGAGTTTTCTATTTAAATGAGACACATAGTATGAAACAACTTCTTCATTTTTCTTAGGTCCTAGACATTATTTCATTACAGTGTAAACATTCTAACATTATCTACCTCATTGACACTTCAAAATGCTTTCGAAGTGTTTTGGTCCACTTACCTATGCTGTTGTAGCCTTTGTAACATTCTAGAAGCCAGGACTACCTCTATTCTCCAACTCCAAATCTACCTCCCATCCTTGAGATTCATCATTCGGGACCAGAATCCCCCCCACCCTAGCTCACTTGCAGGACAACTGTCCTCAGCAAGTCACTCGCACATAGTGCATGGCTATCTGGTCATCACCAAACTTAGCCATTTTCCCCTTCTTCCTACTCGTCCTTACATCGCACATTTTTCCTCGCCTCTCTTCCTTTTCTTTGGAATCCCTTCCAGTTAGGGAAGGTAGTTAGGGTTGTATTTCCAACAATTATCTTTTCTAACCTCCCTCTTGAGAAGTTAGCAGTTCAGTTGATGCTTAAAACATTTCTCATTTTCAATAATTAAAATATTATTAAATTCAAATATATAACAACACTAAAACTCAGTTTGTCTTTTACTGCGGTAAAACAAAATATTTACATTTCCCTTAGGGCATTGCATCTCCCCCTCCTGAAATCAAACATCATCATGATATTTTTTGGCCATGAACAACCCTGGATAAGATTCTCTCATGAGTTGTTCATCCTCCCAGCTGGTCTCATCTGGCCCAAAGTTCTGCCACTACACTTTAACCTGGGTGATGGCTCGTTTCCGCAATGTTACTTCTCTACGATCGAGGAAACTCATCGGCTCGACCAAGATTTCTCCTTCCAGCTCGACCTAAAACAAACAACATTTTAATTCAGTTTTTTTTTAGCCACATTCAAATTGGTCTACTAGAGATATTTCTTACCTGTATATCCTGCCAGCTAATTACATGCTTAGGATCATAAACATATTTCTTCAATACCGATACATGGAAGACATTGTGGACCCATATATGACTTGAAAAAGTGAGCTAGTATGCCACCAACCCAATTTTCGCTAAGATCTAAAAATGTCCACAGAATCGGGGTGCCAACTTGGTGCTCCCACTCCATTGTAATGTGCTCCTCTTTGCTTTAATTCTCACATACAAATGCTCACCTACTTGATATTCCTTAAAATTCCTTTTCCAATCAACAAAATTATTTTGCTTGTATTGTGCTGCCTTAAGATTGGACCGTACTTTCTTGACCATTCCTTCCATCTCCTTAAGCATTTTTGGAACCAACATCAATTTTTCTTCGGGTCCACTCCAGCTTGAGGGTGTGCGACACTTTTGGCCATAAAACACTTCAAATGGGCTCATTTGTGAAGATGTATGATGGCAATTATTGTACGCAAAGTCAACCAAGTGTAGATATTCTTCCCACTTGGTTGGTTCCTGCATCACATATGCTCTTAGCATGTCTTCAACAACTTGGTTCACTCATTCTATTTGTCCATCAGTTTGAGGATGATAAGCAATACTGAAATTCAGTTGAGTTCCCAATTCTCCAAACAGACTTCTCCAGAAGGCCGATGTAAATTTTACATCACGGTAAAAAATTATTGTTTTTGGTAACCCATGCAGTCTAAAAATATTTTGCATAAAGATATGGGGAATCCGCATAGTTCTGTAAGTAGATTGCA
Source organism: Pinus taeda (assembly GCA_000404065.3). Taxonomy (NCBI): domain Eukaryota; kingdom Viridiplantae; phylum Streptophyta; class Pinopsida; order Pinales; family Pinaceae; genus Pinus; species Pinus taeda. The sequence continues at coordinate 8,389 of APFE030785372.1, forward strand.
CTGGTATAAAATATGTTGATTTGGTTAACTTGTCCACCACCACCATGATAGAATCATTGTTATTTTTTGATTTGGGTAAAACTCTTATGAAGTCCATAGAAATGGTTTCCCATTTCCATTCCGAAGTGGGTAATGGATGTAATAACCTAGTAGAGTACTGGTGTTTTGCTTTAATTTGTTGGAATTCCAGACAACGTGCTAGGTATTCAGCCACATCTCTTTTCATTCCCAACCAATAATATTATTTCTGGAGTGCAGTGATCATTTCTAATATCCTGGGTGTCTCGAATAATGACTTTTATGAAATTCATCTAAAATCAAGTTTTTAATGATGTTTAGATTGGGCACATACAACCTTTTCTTATAATACAACATTCCAGCAGCATCCATACTATATCCTTATTGATTTTCTTTCATGGTTGAATGTTGCATTTTCTGTCCTATTTGCTAATATGCTGCATCTTGTTCTGCTACCTTTTTAATCATTTCTTTGAGGGTACTTTTTTCCTTTGTTGCGAGAAATCTCATAGAGACATTGTAATTTTCGACTTAAAGCATCTGCTACCTGGTTCTCTTTCCCTTTTAAATGCTTGATCTCGAAGTCAACGCAACTTAAGAAATATACCCACCATGCTTGCCTAGCATTTAAGGTGGGCTTACTAAAATGATTAGTCTGACTGTGATGGTCCATCAATAATGAAAAGAATTATCCCCATAAGATAATGGCACCACATTTCTAAAGCATGAATGACAACCATAAACTCCAGATCGTAAACGGAATATTTTTGCTTATGCTATTTCAATTTTCTTGACTCATATTTGATTACCTTTCCTTCTTGCATCAATACTCATCCTACCCCTTACTCGCATATGTACACCCCACATAATCTATGCTTGGATCGACTATGCTTAGAATAGGTGCGGTGGTGAGGAGATGCTTGAGTTGTTCAAAACTCTTTTGGCATTCTGCGATCCATTTGAAAATCTTTCCCTTCTACAAAGAAGTGATAGGGTAAGCCACTCTCGAAAATCCTTCGACAAAACGCCTGTAATAACCTACTAACCCCATGAAGGATCTTATGTCTGCCATGTCCTTTGGAAATGGCCATTCCATTATGGTCCTTATCTTTTCAGGATCCATAGCGATCCCATATTTAGTGATTATATGTCCCAAGTACTGTATCTGTTCCTTAAAGAAATCACACTTGTTGTACTTGGCATATAACTGGTGTTCTCGAAGAGTTTGTAGCACCAATCTGAGGTGCTCATGTTCCTCCATATTCTGAGAATATATTAGTATATCATTGATAAAAATTAACACAAACTTGTCTAAATACTGATGAAATACATTGTTCATTAAGTACATAAAGGTTGCGGGCGCATTGGTTAAACGAAAGGGTAACACCACAAACTCATAGTGTCCATATTGTTTTCTAAAAGTAGTTTTGGCTATGTCCTCCTCTTTAATTCTAATTTGGTGATACCCCGATTGTAAATCAATTTTTGAAAATGTCGTCGCCCCTTTTACTTGATTAGAAATTTAATCAATATGGGGTAAAGGATATCTATTCTTGATTGTCAATTTATTCAACTCTTGATAGTCCATACACATACAAAGGGTCCCATATTTCTTTTTAACGAACAACACTAGGGCTCCCTAGTGTGACACACTGGGGCAGATGTAATTTTTGTCCAACAGCTCCTGTAATTGCATCTTTAACTCTATCAATTATGGTGTGCTCATTCTGTAAGGAGCTCGAGATATCGGAACTGCCCCTGGCACCAATTCGATGATGAAATCTATTTCTCTCTTGGGTGGCAGTCTTGGTGTTTCTTCTGGGAACACATAAAAAAATTATCGTATCACTGGAATTCTCTGCAATGTGGTTGTTTTATCTTTTGAGTTGGCATAACCCACTTGGATGGCATAAACCTGACATCCTTTCCTAATACATTTTTCCAACTGAGAGGTGGTTATTGGTCGAATCTGCATTGGCCTCCTAATACCTTGCATCTCTTGCTTTTCTTTGAGCTCATCCTTGTAATAGATAGTCTTTGTTTTATAGTTTGTAATGGACCGACATTTTTATAACCAATCCATAACTATCAACACATCATACAAACCAAGGGGAAGCACTTTTAAATCTGCCATCACTGACTGTCCTGCTATCTTTAAAGGGTAGTTATTGACATTAGCTAGCACATGTCTGTTTTCCCCTATTGCCAGTTGTACTAGCCAAGGGTCTTTAAATTTGACAGTTTGTAACTTAAATTGTTCCACAACCTTAGGACTAATGTAACTTAACGTAGCTCCGGAATCAATTAAAATAGTTACAGTGAAATCAAATATCTTACCTTCAAATTCAACCATGGTTAGCTGGTACTCTGCCTGACGATCTTCTAAAGTAGCATTAATCCTTGGTATACTACGTCCCACGTCACCAACTGTAGATGCTTTACAAATATGGGAAACCTATTTGGTACCCTTTTGTTTAGGACAATTTTTAACATAATGAGGTCCACCATAGCCCCAACATTGTACTAGAGGCCTTGTTGTTCCTTCATTGTCATTTTTTCTAGATTGTTCATTGATTATAGACTCAATGGGTGGCTTTAATCTCAGCGGGTTCTTCTGTATATTTATGTTGTTTCACCCCTTGGAAAATCCTTTGTTAACACTACTGCGATTTTCTTTACTATTTCCTGCCATCTTGTTACTTCTCTTATCAATCCACTTTTTTCCTAGGATTTCTCCCTTCTTACTTTGCTGATAATAAATCCTGGCTTTTCATATCACTTCATCCATCATTTTTGGGTTATCAAACTCAATTCTTTAGCTCATGGCCAAAGGTAAGCTACTGACAAACCACTGTACCTTAGTCTTCTCCTCATGTATGTAAGACACATAATGGAGCAATGAGGTAAATCGAGTGATAAAATCATCCATTGTTTGCTGCCCAAGTTGCAGGTCATGGAATTCCCTTGCCTTTTCATCATAAAATCATTCGGTTAGGTATCTTTCCTTCAAATATTTTCGAAATCTTTCCCAAGTTATATTTTGTTCACTTACCCCTCATACAATCTTAACTCCTTCCCACCACAAGGTGGCTTTCCCCTACAATTGGAAAATGGCCAACCGTGCCTTAAGTTTGTGATCATATTCATATAGCTAAAAGTATTTGTTCATATTAATCAACCAAGCCTTCGCTGCCTCCTCCAATTGTCCATCAAAGTGTGGCAGTTTTATCTTACAAAACTCCCCTCTCAATTCTATCCACTGCCTCTTCGATGTTTGTTTTTGAAAAGCATTATTGAACCATTCTTCTCAATTTTCCTCCCTTCCTTCTGACTCTTCCTCCTCTGTGTGGTAGCCCTATTCTTCTGATGCTCTTTACTGCTCAGGGCTGCGATTCAGTGAGCGCCGATTCTACTTGTCAGGTATGCTCTTTATAATCCTTTCTTATTCCACGGTTAACCTCGCGTTATCCTCCTGCAATGGGGCCATCTCATTTTTTAACTCCTATATCATCTCTCATATCACAAGGTTCGTATTACAAGCCTCCTCTCCAAGTTGTACCCATAACTCTAGGTTAGTTTTAGGGCCTATTGCAGGTCCTTGACCCTCCACAAACCTGTGCGGAACACTATCTACTCTTCTCATATTGGTTGTCATATGTTTTGCTGTTCTTAGCACAAAAAGAGAAATAGAAGAAGGGTTAATGCATTAACCGTTTTTTTTTAAACAACAGAAAAAAAGAGTAATTGTATTGTATCTGTTTTCCACCAGTTTTCCAAGGGCCACAATTTTTGAAAACTTAGCTCTGACACCGCTTGTCATGTACCCAGTTAAAAAAAAAATGTAACATTATGTAAATACATAAAATATAAATCATGTTTAACGGATTTACCCCCAATTTCTACAAAACATAATCATTAACTCATAATACTTATGAGGTTGTACCATTGCAAATATGTGACATGACTCCACTGTTGAAGTAAATAAATCTAGACCGTGGGATTGTATGTAATTCTTATGCGCATTGAGACTTGTGGATTACATGTCCTTTAGCCATTTGGTTAGTTGCATTTGATTCTGGATAACTCTGGTGGTTCATTAATTGCTTGCACTATCCATTGTACATGGCATGGGTAGTCCTGACTAGCCTCAGCTGCTGCCTTGGGATTCCTATTGTACCAATGGTGCTAATGCTTGTTGCGCGATCCAATGGCCAGGGTTGGTTCCTACAACTTTCACTACCCTTGGTGCCGAATTGAGGTCTCATTCTTCCGTCTTTGCTCATGTCTCCTGCTTGGTCTACTGCTTCCAACCATGGTCACATTCCCACTTCTAACCAGAGCTCTGTGGAGATTTTGGATGGTGCTCGAAGTGCCAATACTTGTCCTCACTGCAAGAGTTCGTATTCCAGGTAAGATTACAGCTGAATAGTTTCCTGTTTTCATTTTCTCTTTATTGCAACAATGGTAAAAACCTTTCCTCACAGCAGACTAAGTTATTTTTTAAGAACATCTTTGATTACTTAACCTCTTTGTGGTGGTTTCTCGTAGGTACATCCCGCTCTTATTTCGAGTTTTCTACCAGATGGGAGTGGAGATTTCCAGAAAAAGTGATGCCTCCGAGGTTTCCACCGGGTATGAGGTTTTCCGCCCTGGTTTGTCGTACAACATGTTGTAGTCCTTTTAGTTTCTTTTGTGGAAGGAGGTGATTCACCCTTCCTGCATAGTCTAGCCGTTCTCTCGGTTAAATGTTCGTATTTTGGTAAATGTTAAGTGTATTCTATGAAGAGGCAATGCCCCTATGGTTTTGGTCCGAAGGCTTGAGTCATATCTTGTTCCTTTTGTAAGAATTTGGTTAAATTTGAGGGGATTTCACCTCTAATATTTTGAGCCACACTGGCCAACACTATAATTGTAATAGTTATATACAGTAAGACAATTTTCTATTTTAAATTTTAGCAATGGAAGACATTTACGCTCTTAATCTTATTTAATGTGTAATAAATTGACAGAATTTGTGTATCTTGAATTATTCTTCCTGGGTTATGTTCCACAAAGTACAGTTTCTAAACTTATGTGGTGCTGCCATATGTTGTTGTCCTTTCAACTATTATTTTCTTTGTGTCCCTCTAGCTATGCTATTCTGTAGAGGGTTTTCGTTTAGCAAATCATCTCGATTATTGGACAATATATTCATTTGCTAATTCTTGTTGTGATTTTAGCTGGAATTACCTCTGTTGATGTTTGAAGGGTTGCTTATAGTTGGGGTTTGGAAACTCATCCACCCAGAAACGAGGGCAAACCATGCTTTTTAAAGAATTTAGACAAGTAACCCTTATGAGTTTAAATATGTTGTGACAAGCGACATGGTTTGGACCTGAGTCCTCACACTCAGGTTCTTGGATGCACATCAGGTTGCGTTCTTTTCTTTGCAGGAAAACTAGATCAACTCTCTGTTGCGGAATTATGACTAGAACCTGGTCTTTAGAAATTATTTCCCTGTTTCCACTGCAATTTGACTTTTTCTAAAAATAAGAATATTGCCTAATTTATTTCTGAATCGATGTAAGAAAATCTTGTTGAGGTTGAAATATTTTCTAGTTTAATGTATTTCCTTTTTACAATTTTCATGACATTATATCGAACTATGTGTATCAAAAGTTTCTCTTGTTTTTAGTATTCTTTTCTTGCATCACTTTCTCATGCAATCCTTACTATACTAGAAGTGGTCCAACTTCAGTTAACTTCTCTTCTTTTAGTGGAGAATTGCTTTTCTTTTTATCATAGCAGAAGAGCGATTGTCCATCAACTGTATGTTTTTTTAAGGATGTCTTCTATCAGTTTTCTGTTTAAATGAGGCACAGAGTATGAAAAAACTTCTTCGGTTTTCTTAGGTCTTAGACATTATATCATTACAGTGAAAACATTCTAATATTATCTACCTCATTGATACTTCAGAATGCTTTCTAAGTGTTATGTTCCACTTACCTGTGCTGATGTAGCTTGTGTAACATTCCAAAAGTTGAGATTATCTCTGTTCTCCTGCTCCCAATCTACCTCCCGTCCTTGAGATTCGTCTTTCGGGACGAGAATCTCCCCCCAACTCACTTGCAAGATCACTGTCCTCAGCAAGTCGCTCGCACATCAGGCATGGCTATGTGGTCATCACCAGACTTAGCCATTTTCCCCTTCTTCTTGCCTATCCTTACAATGCACATTTTCCCTCCCCTCTCTTCCTTTTCTTTGGAAGCCCTTCTAGTTAGGGGAGGTAGTTACGGTTGCATTTCTAGCAACTTTCTTTTCTAACTTTCCTCTTCAGAAGTTACCAATTCTTTTGATGCTTAAAACATTTGTCATTTTAAGTAGTTAAAATATTATTAAATTTAAATAGATAACAAAACTAAAAATTCAGTTTGTCTTTTATTGTGGTAAAACAAAATATTTACATTTCCCAATGCATTACACTTCAATAATGTAGGAATTTACAGGGTAAGTTCCTCAGAAAGAACACCAAAAGGACACCGCTCACAACCAGATCTCAAATCAATACACCAGTATTTTGACGTGGTTAAAACCCTTAGAGAGGGAAACAGTCCACGGCCTGCGCCAACGTGGCTACTACAGGCAATTTATTAATAAAAGAAATGAAAATTTACATAAGCTTCTCTCATGCACGGTTAACCTACAAATGACCCTCCATGCGCTTTAAATAGAATTCATGGACCAATCGGGTGTCAAGCCACGGATCAAGTGTCGGTAATACCGAGGAGAGAATGAACCTTCAGATCACTACATATCGTGACCGTCGGATTGTAAGTTACAAAATGTACAACGGTAAAGAAACACACTTTACCTAACTCTATACCTAACTCTATACTAGACCAAGTTGAACTTAGCTATTTCCTATGTGTCGGAATATTCTAACATCCCCCCTTAAGAACAACTTGGGATAGGATTGAAGGATTTACAAATATGACACAATAGGAGAAGGAAGGAGGCACTAGAGCCTATCCCCCCTTAGTGACAACTTCCTGAACTCCAAGAATATATCGAAGTTTAGTGAACTTCGCCTCTGTGAGAGCCTTTGTGAAGATGTCTGCAACCTGATCATCTGTTGAACAATATTGCACTTCAAGAACATGGTCATGGATGAGTTTTCTGATGAAGTGCATGTGTAGTTCAATGTGTTTGCTGCGCTGATGCTGGACTGGATCTTTGCATAGCAAAATGACACTTTGATTATCACACCAAAGTGTGGTTGGATGTTGTTGCTCAAAGCCAAATTCTGATAGGATCTGACGAAGCCACAAGGCTTCCTTACTAGCTTCCATGGCACCACAATACTCTGCTTATGCTGACGAAAGAGAAATGGCAGCCTGTTTCTTACAAGCCCATGTAATAGGTACTGAACCAAGAGTGAAGACATAACTGACAGTAGACTTCGGATCATCAGGGTCACCAGCCCAATCAGAATCAGTGAAACCAACTAATAGAGGAGCTGCTTTGGCACTGTAATGAATCCCAAACTGTACTGTACCTCGAACATAACGAAGTATTCTTTTAGCTGCTTTCCCATGACTTTCACGGGGGTTTTGCATAAAACGAGCAACAAGGCCAACAACAAAGGAAAGGTCAGGACGAGTATGGGTTAAATACAAGAGTTTTCCTACAAGTTGACGGTATAAGGTAGCATCAATTTCAGGAGAAGTACAAGAGACTGAAAGTTTGACTCCAGACTGAAAGGGAGAAGGAGCTGGCTTACAATCTTCCATGTGAAAATGACGAAGAATATCACAAGCATACTTGGACTGGGAAAGGGAAATACCCTCCTTAGATTGCAAGACTTGAAGACCGAGAAAATAGTGTAAGTGTCCTAAGTCTGTCATTTCAAATTTCTTTTTAAGGCTGGACTTCACATGGTTTATAAGCTTGGGATCACTACCAGTAAGAATAAGATCATCAACATAAAGAACAAGGATGATAAGAGAGTTGCCCACTGTCTTGGTGTAGACAGTAGTGTCAGAATAACACCTAGAAAAGCCAGATTCTAAAAGAAAGCTATCCATTTTGGCATACCAAGCCCGAGGAGCTTGCTTGAGACCATAAAGAGATTTCTTAAGTCGACATACAAGGCTGGAGTCTGTTTGGATGAATCCAATGGGTTGTTCCATATAGATTTCTTCATGCAAGTCCCCATGCAAGAAGGCAGATTTAACATCCATCTGATGGACTTCCCATTTTAAAGAGGCAGCAAGGGAAAGAAAAAGGCAAATAGAGTTCATTTTGGCAACAGGGGAGAAGGTTTCAGTGTATTCAATGCCTTCAACCTGTGAAAAGACCTTAGAAACAAGACGAGCTTTATGTTTATCAACTTTCCCATCTGGTCCATATTTGGCTCTGTAAACCCATTTACATCTAACAAGTTTGCGTCTCTTTGGTAGAGGAACAAGATCCCATGTATCATTTGCCAAAAATGAATGATATTATTCATTCATAGCTACTTCCCAATGTGGATGGCCTGAAGCTTCTGCAAAAGTGTCAGGCTCATGATTTACTGGAGCTTGAGCCAGTAAAGAAGAGACTCTTTCAAACTGAGAACGTGTACGTCGCTGATCTGTAGGATCACCGGCAAGATCACCTGCTGCATCCCGAGTAACACGGACCCATCTTGGAAGTGGAGGATCCTGAGAAGGTGGGGGAGGATTGTCATCCTCAATTTCATCATTTGAAGAAGAAATGTTTTCAAAAGTAGAAGAGACAGGAAGAGGTGGCACATCCGCCGGACTAGGCTCGCAGGCCGATTTATTTTCATCAAATTTTACATCTCTTCTAATGATAACATTTTTGGACTTAAATGGAATAAGTCTGTAACCTTTTACATCTTCAGAATATCCAACAAAAGTACATTTCTCACTCTTAGGTTCTAAAGCTTTATGCTTTTCATCTGGAATATGGGCCCATGCTTCACTTCCAAAAACACGAAAGTGACTTAAATCTGGTTTAATGGAACTCCAAGCTTCTTCTGGAGTGATATTCTTTAGAACCTTAGTAGGAGTGCGATTTATTATATAATTTGCACAATTAATTGCTTAGGCCCAAAAACTAAGACTGAGTCCTTTAGATTGCAGCATACAATTAGCCATTTCCTTTCAGGTGCGATTTTTCCTTTCAGCTACACCATTTTGTTGTGGAGTGTATGGAACAGTATGTTGCATTTGAATTCCATTTTCGGTGCAAAAGTTGATGAATGTGTTTTTAACATATTCTCAACCATTATCAGTTCTTAGCTTAAGAATTTGATGTCCAAATTGTTTTTCAACAAAGGCTTTGAAGGCCAAAAATGTGTTAAATACTTCGCTCTTGAGTTTTAAGAAGTATACCCAAGTGCGTCTGGAGAAATCATCAATGAAAGTTAAGAAATACTTGCAGCCAGAGAATGAAGCAGCAGGAAGTGGACCACACAAATCACTGTGAACAAGCTGTAAAGGGGCCGAGGCGTGCCAAGAGGCACGTTTGTCAAAACTGTCCCGATGATGTTTTCCGAGTACACATCCGGAACAAACACCATCTCTGCAAGATACCATAGGAAGACCTGTCACCATATTTTCTTTACATAGATGCTGAAGGGAGGGATAGTTTAAGTGACCAAATCGCTCATGCCAAAGTTTGCTCACTTCATCATTATGAGCAACAAATACTGAGGGAAGATTTGATGACCCAAAGTTGTGAAACTTATACAACCTTGTGGAATCATCAGCAATACCAGTAGCTAGAATCTGTTTAGAATCTCTTAGATCCTTGATTACAACATCATGAGGTGAAAATTCAACAATTTTACCTTCACCTGAATGAGTTATCTGATATACAGATAGAAGGTTGCTGGATAAGGTTGGAACACATAATACATCATTAAACTGACCATTGTCTAGATGAACAGTTCCAGTCCCTAAAACATTAAGAGATCTATCATCACCAACATATATATTTTGGTGTTACAATCATGTAAAGAAGAAAACATGGCTTTGTTTTTGGCCATGTGATAAGAGGCTCCAGAATCAATGAGCCACTCATGAGAATGAGAAGAAGAAGATACATTTAATGCATAAGCAGACTGAGATGATTGACAACGACATGCAGAAAGTGCCATTCCTGAAGATGAAGTTGAAGTTGAAGTAGAAGAATGCTCCACATGGATGTTATGTTTCTTCATTGCGGCTTCCAAGGCTTCCATCTTCCTAAAGCATTTAGATTCTAAGTGGCCATCTCGATTACAAAAGTTACAATGTCTATCAGTCTTCTTCCATTTGTTTTTATTGGTCTTATCATTTTGCTGAAATGATCTTTCATTTTGAGACTGAGTTTGCTTAGGACCCTTGTTTGGTTTAAGACCATTCTTTTTAGGATATGACTTCTTAGGATTCTTTAAATTTGGTTGCTACTGGGCGGCTAACGCTTTGTTGGAAGAGTTTCCAAGATTAAGAAGACCAAGGTGTAAGAGTTTTTCTTGTTCTCTTATTAAAGAATCACAAAAAGAGTCAAAGGAAGGGGCCTTGTAGTCTTTTCCTTGACAAATGAAAGCTTCCCTTGTAGAATGGAAGGTGGAAACAAATACAGAGTAGGCTGGTCCCAACTTAGTAAGGATGAAATAAATAAGGTTACTATCTTCTTTCTTAACCTTAACACCTTCCAAGAGATATCTAAGGGTCTTGAATTTGGACAAGAAATCTTCAATGCAAGAAAAATTATTAGGATCCAATGTAAGCAACTCATTTTCAAGTTGATGGGCTCTAATTTCATTTTTAATCCCAAAAACTTTAGTGATTTGTTTTAATGTTGCATCAGGAGTATCAAGATCTGCAATATGAAATCTAAGATCAGGAGAAATAGACATCCCTATCAAACCACGTGCTTGATCTTGTCTATTTTCCCATTTTGGAACCTTGTCTTCATCTGTTTCTTTCTTCTCTTGGCCCGTGGCTATTCTGTAGAGACCTTTACTTCTAAGTAAATCTTCGATGTATGATGCCCATTGGAAGTAGTTAGTGCTGTCAAGAATGACTTGGCATGGACTTTCCATTTTTTTAAAAAAACTGAAGCTGAAGATGCTAAAAGTAAGTGTTTCAATGGATAGATCTCAAAAAATTAGGCTGTTTTAAAAAAAACGGCTCTGAAAAAGGCTTCCGGATGAAGAAGTTATGGCTTTTTGAAAAAAATTTGTTGAAGTCGCCGGCAAAGTGCGCGAATGTGCGGGAATGAAAAAAAACGCCCCACAAAATGGAGATTTGAACCCAAGACCTCTACTCTCTTAAAATAACATTGAACCAATTGAGCTATACAAAAAATTAGAGGGAGAGAGAGAGAGAGAGAGAGAGAAAGGGGGTGGGGGCGTTCTTGGGTTGCGTGCTTGCCTTGAGAAAGATTTTTTTTCCTACAAAACAAAAACACAAAAACCAATAGGAATATGCAAAGAAAAACGAACCTTACGGTTCAAAGTTAGCTTTAGCCAGAAACTAAATATTTTTCTCAATGTTTCTGATCTTCCAAGATCACACTAAGGTGCAGGGAAAAGAGCATACGCATGAGAGAAAAAAACTTCCTTTTTGTTTCTGATTTGCCCAGATCGCACAGAGTCGCAGGGCAAAGAGCATACGCAGAAATGAAAGGTATAGATCCGGTAATAAAAAAGGCTAAATAAACAGAAACCGAAATAACCAGAGAGAAAATAACAGTAAACTGCAGATAAACATTGTATACCTCCAGATCTTAAAAATGACGCAGATAGAGCTACCAGAAACCTTTTCGCATGAAACGAAAGGGATTCCTCACTGGAACAGATGCTCCGAACACAACAGAGTAGTCATCTCGGCTGGAAAGCAGTCAGAAACAGTAGATCTAGGAAACGCCAGCCGCATGCAGTTCTACCGGCTTTAGATTTGGATCACCAACGGACGCGGCCCTCAAATAGCTCTGATACCATGTAGGAATTTACAGGGTAAGTTCCTCAGAAAGAACACCAAAATGACACCGCTCACAACCAAATCTCAAATCAATGCACCAGTATTTTTGACGTGGTTAAAACCCTCAAGGAGGAAAACAGTCCACGGTCTGTGCCAACGTGGCTACTACAGGAAATTTATTAATAAAAGAATGAAAATTTACATAAGCTTTCTCTCATAGACGGATTACCTGAACAATGACCCTCCATGTGGTTTAAATAGAACTCATGGACCAATCGGGTGTCAAGCCACGGATCAAGTGTCGGTAATACCGAGGAGAGAGTGAACCATCGGATCACTACATATCGTGACTGTCGGATTGTAAGTTACAAAATGTACAACGATAAAGAAACACACTTTACCTAACTCTATACTAGACCAAGTTGAACTTAACTATTTCCTATGTGTCGGAAATAGTTAAGTTCACTAAAAACAAATTTTTTTATAATAATATAATAAATTCAAAAGAGTAAACTCCAATAAATAAATAAAAACTAAAAACCAAAAATTTAAATTATAAATATAAATGAAATAATTATTGAAATGAGAGTGAACTCCAATAAATAAATAAAAACTAAAAATTTAAATTATAAATGTAATTGAAATAATTATTGAAATGTGAAAAAGCAATAAAATAATCCATGATTATAGGGAAGAAAATACCTATTATTGAAGTGCGAGAAATCAATGAAAAAAACGAGGAGAATCGAGGTATACGGTTTTGGTGAAATCAATCTTTAATAGCAACAGTTTCCTTTCACATAAGCCATGAATGGATTTCTTCTTAGAAATCCTCAATTAAAATAATGAAATGATATCAAACTATTTATTCAACACACGCTTGAGAAACATTTAGTAATATTAAAATCAAGATGTAGATGATGAAAGTCAAAGACTTCCATTAAACGAAACCTCTGTAAAGCTACTTGCGGTTTGATGCCAACACATTCATCTCCATCTAGGCTGGAAATATGGTATAAATTTAATGAACTAACTCCCTTCAACATTAAGCACCTTATAGTGGCAGTTACAAAATAAGAAATCGCTTTTCAAGAATCAAGAAACATGATATAAATATTACACCTCTTTTGTCAATGCCCATTTTCATGAACAACTATGGCAATAGGCAGCTACAGGGCTAAAAGAAAACTAGTTTGGTGGTGAACTCCAACTTAGTTAATGCATTTTCCTTCAACGGCACGATTTTAAGTGCACCTAGATTTGAATACCCGTTATGCCTATGTCTGATGACATAGTTGTGGAACTTTAATGTGATTTGTAATTATTCAACTCTTGAGATAAAGGCCACAGGGAAAATATTATATAATATGGGTATTTGAATAATGTATATTTAAGTGTGTAGTAATAAATAAAATATTTTCTATTTGAATTTTGATAATGTTAAGCTAAGCTAATTTTATTGAGTAATATGATGGATCAAGTTTTCCTTTTTATGATAAGATAAATATTAAATAAAAATCTAAAAAAAATTTAAAATTTAAAAATCAAATAATTATATAAAATTTTTAATTAATGTAAGTTGATTAAAAAAAATTACACCCGAAGAAAATTGGATCCCTCATGTTAGATTTAGATTTCTATTTAAAATAGATGTGTATTAATAAATAAACAATTTATATTTTAAGTTTGACAATGCAAAATTTGCACTTGAAAAAATTGGATCTCTCTAGTCTCATGTTAGATCGGTATTTAAAATGGATTTGTATTAATGAATAAAATGTTTTCTATTTTAAGTTTGATAATGTTAAAGGGCATCGAGGCTCATTCTATAACCCAGTATAAAGGGATCTGTAAGTTTGTATGTCCATAAAAATAAAAAAATGAAAATTATGTTCTAAATAGAAAATCAATGTCTTCTTTAATTAGGAAAAATTAATATGATGTAAAGTAACTAGAATAAAAGAAATGTGTGAATGAGTTTTCAAAAATATTTCAACTAGAAATTTAAATAAACTATTTGAAAATCTATGTTAACTAATTTATGTTGATATCAACATCATATATAGAGAGAAAAAATTAAGCTTTTAGGATTAATAATTTTCTTTCATCTTATATATACTCTTCATATATATCTATATATAAAAAAAAATGTTTAAATTTTTTATTTGGTGTTATATATACTCTATTTAGCATTCAAAAATACAATTTAAATAATGAAAAATAACACATTGTATTTTTCATTCTAAAAATTTTTGCATGTGAAGAAATTTCACACCGAGGCTCATATTAGATCCCTAATTTATATCCAAATTTTTCAGATGAAGAAATTTGATCCATATCATCTCATGTTAAATCCGTAATTAAATATATATATATATCTATAAACAACACTTCAAAAATGTTATCAATTATTAGTAATTATGTGGCTATTACAAAATTAAATATAGAAAAACATATTAAAGAAATTTCATAAATTAAATATGACAGTTGATTCTAATATTGGTTATCATGAACAAACATAAACAAACAAGACACGTATGAGTAGCTATAATAAACCAAAAAAAAAGCAAAGTAAAAATTGTGACAAAACAAAGTAAAAATAGTGACAATGCAGGAGAGAAATGCATGGTCAGTTAATGAATATGGTGATATAAACAATGCTCTAGTCATGTGATGTTATTAATAATTGTGGTAGCTAGAGACATAGGAAAAAAATGTATTAAACAAGTGTCATAAATTGAAAGTGACACTTGAATCTAGTAATGGTTTTCATGAAAAACAGGACACCTATCGGTAACTACATGGTACCTCTTTCCTTCCGTGTTCTCCATAATAAAAACCAATGAAAAGTAAAAATAAAGACTGCAGGATAGAAATAAATGCATGGTGAGTTTATGAAAAACCCTAAGCATTAATAATAACACACATGAGGACACATAAGGAGTAGGACACTACTACGTGTGTAGAGAGCTGGGAGAAAAAGCGTCTCAGGAAAGGAAAAAACCAGGGGAACAATACAACATATGGAGAGAGATCAAATGAGGGAAATGGTTCCTCACACCATAACAACCCGAGGCACGGGGCGGGGAGCTGGACTGTGGAAGCTGCAACAAGTCATTTGACTAGAAAGAGCAGGCTAGATAGCAAAAATATGTTTTTTCTATAATTTCATATTATATGTGAGAAATATGTTTCATATGTTTCCAATAAATTGCATGTATTATGTGGAATGCATACTTAATTAGGGGCACTAAATCCAATATGTTACATATAATTGTTTGTGTTGTGAAAGATATAATTGTTTGTGTAATTGTTTATGTTGTGAAATATATAATTGTTTGCGTTGGGAAAGAAAGACTAGTGAAATATATAATTGTTTGCGTTGGGAAAGAAAGACTAAGTGAGTAGGAACACAAAATTATGTTGTATATGCACAGACATTCATAAAGTATTCAAATTAATATTCTTAAGTGTATGAATAGTTTAATAATATTTCGTTTATATGTGAGAAATGATGTTGATGCTTAAATAAAACCAAAGTAGATGATTATATAATAGTTTTTTC
Organism: Pinus taeda; assembly: GCA_000404065.3. Taxonomy (NCBI): domain Eukaryota; kingdom Viridiplantae; phylum Streptophyta; class Pinopsida; order Pinales; family Pinaceae; genus Pinus; species Pinus taeda. The sequence continues at coordinate 23,926 of APFE030785372.1, forward strand.
TTTGGATAACTATAAAGTCACATTATAATTTATTTTGAAAAACATGGGTGGTAGAAAGTATAATATTTATGCATTTTATATTTATGAAATATTATGTGCAATCAATTGTTAAATTAGATGTATTTATACAAAATTTAGAATAACATGTATATAATGTATGGCACAAGAGAGATATTATTAAAATATTTTTAATTTTTATGTATTGTGTTTTAAAAATACATATGAGAGGGAAAATGAATTATCTATGTACTTGTTTGTAGAAGGATAACCACTTTTATAATTTACAAAATATACTTATACATTGTAATATCACATAAAGATATATTATTTAATAGCTTGGTAGTACTCTCGGCTTAAAACCCTAGTCAAGAGTACTTTCGAGAACTCAAAAGTAGCAACAAAAAAGTAGCAACAAATCAGATAATCATACATGAGCATAAGTCACTATATGCATAATTTTCTTAGGCATATATGTTTTAGAACCTTTTAAAGGCACAAGGGTCTCTAGTCTAAATACCCAGGGACTATTAGTATAATGGAAAAACAACATGAAAATAGCCTAAAAAATAAGTAATTATAATCTAAGAAAAGATAACAAATTACAATGGTAAAAAGGGAGTACATGAAAGACAAACGCGCACATTAGATTTTTCCATAAAGAAGAGTAAAATAATGGCACATGAGTAGGTGACCTTGCAATGATATATATTATATTATAGACATATTTTTTTACAAACCATAGTTTTCTTGCTGAGTGACCAAACAATTGTAACAAACTAAAATTTACCTCCTATCTAAATAAATTCTAACACACAAAATTATACAACGTACAATCTATATATTTAAGTAGAATATGTTCCTAGTAAAGCTAATGGAAACATACTGAAAGATTTCATTGGTTACATGAAAGGAGAAAATGTTGTGAGTTTCTAATTTATATATAGTAGGAACACTCATATTAGAGTTTCCAAAACAAAAATACAAGTAAATAACTTCTTGGTTGATCCAAAGGTGGAATTCATTGGTTATATAATTGTGCTACTGAAAACCATGTTAAAGTGAGAATAAATTAGAGATGGACCACACTAGAGTTGTATGAAATAAATTAATTTCTCTTAGGTGTGAAATTTTTTGATATTGTCCAATAGTTAGAGTAGGGTTAGAGTTGTACCTACAAGAGGTCAACAACATCATTATTCATAAATAAAAAACTGAAAGGATTTGGGGAACATGGAATAATACTAATATAAAATTCGAAGTCTTGTTCAATTGGTTACCTAGGAAACAAAAAGTATTCCTTTAGAGGCCATCAAAGCCTACATGACAAAGTTATAAAATATTAGTAGTCTTTGGAAAACTTTTGTCTATGGATAACGACTTCTTAGGCTAGAGGATGAAGTCATAAAACCCTACTTCAGTGTTATAATACCTGGGCATAGTTCTTTGCAAAATGGAACTATAGGTTTTTAAAAACAGAGCAATACGAATAAATAATCCAAGAAACATAGATGAGAAAACAAAACATTAGGAGTAAATAACCAAAGAAACATAGATGAAATCCTAAGGGAGGGAAGAAAAAGAAAAATGTATGAATTTTTCCAAATAATGGTTAGAGAGTTACATCCTCAAATAAAAATATGTATTAGGGTTTCAAAAACATATAATGATAGTATTATTAGTATTAATATATTATTATATATATTATTGTTTTTTTTATTAAAAAATAAGAAACAATTAATTAATTAATTTTCAAATATAGCTATTGACCAAATCATCTTTTATCCTTTAACACTCTTTTTTATTAATTATTCTTCTGAATGTTGGATACAGAATCGTTGCAATTCTGAGATCTATTTTGACGAATCTGTTGATCTTGCTCCTCAACGTGCTAAGATGATGAACCTAGATTGAGGTTCAAAACGAGTCGACCAATAATTCTTAATGTGACTTTCCAAAGATCTTAATCATTATATCATGAATCACAGAGGCATCCAATCTCATAGCATATAATGAATTAAATCCCTAATCTCGATATATAGAGGGTTCACAAAGCAAGAATATAAGTTAAATTTTCTTACATATTTGAGGACGTTTGCATCCAAGATTGTCTCATACTTTAAACTAAGTAAGTCAATTCCAACATGGAACTTGCGTTAAGTAGAAACCTTAGGAAAAACCGAGAAATTGCTAGCTTTGGCTTTAATAAAGAGGAACTCACTATTAAACTAACACAACCAAGAATAAGTTCTTGACGAGGAATAAAAACTTAGAAATGTGTAAAGTAGTGACTCATTGTAGATTTGAATAGCTAATAAAACTATGAAAGGATCCCAAAAAATGCTTGATACCAAATATAAGCACCAACAATTAATCATCGAAAAAGTCGGAGGACTAACTAAATAAATAGCTTGCTACAAAAAAAATTGTAATTCATAACCTTTGTCTTACAATTATGGCATTGACTATCGATGGATACTAAGAAGAATTAAGAGTTTCCAATTTGAGTAGGAGTTTAAATTTTTGTGTAAGAATGTGGGTTTCTAAGCTAACCCTCATGCTTCGTCGTAGAGTTTGAGAGTGAAACAATGAAACATAAAACTAGGGATTGGGACGGTAGTCATTTGATAGCACTTAAGGCACGGGAATATGAGAAATAATCTAAACAGTTCCTATGCTTAGAAAAAATCCCCAACCACATCTTCACCATCCACGTCACACTTATCACATGGAGTAGTCAGAGGATGTAAGCATGGTGGACATGTGTCATGGACCTATGATTAGAAATAAGTATTAGGGAATTTATTTCGAGTAGTAGTTTAATGAGTTATCCCAAATCACATGACGAGTGCAACTGATAGGACATAGAACACATAGGTAGTGGAGAACCATAATGCTGAGTGATAAAATCTTAAAATAAATAAATTATAAAGCAATGCACCAATGTGTGCATCAATATTGCTACAATGGCCGTAGTTGAATGATAATTACTCTTGGAGTATGTAAACTTTTTGTAATGAATTGCGTTAATTGGCTCCTTTATACTCTCTCTCCCCTCCAAACTTTAATAAACCAAAGTTTTAGTAGGGACTTAATTGAATAAAGGATAGTATAGTTACGAATGAAATGAACATAAGGGGTTAGCTCGACCTTTTGAGAGATTGATATTTCATTATTATTGCATAATGGATGTTCAAAATAGTTTTAAAATTTTATTGGAAGAGTTAAATGCGAGCTACATTAGATATGGTGTAAGAGCTGTATGTTTAAAACATGTTGATTTATGGGTAATATAGCAAACTAAATTTAACAAGTTAAATGTTTTATATTATATATTAAGAAGTTAAATAATTATTAAATATGGTAGAACCAACCTCAAGGCCTTTTGGCGAAGAGGAAATTTAGTTACAACTAGGTGGTGAAGCATCTTCACATTCAGTGGAGTTGTTAGAAACTATGAAAGCTTTGGAAGCATAACTAGCAAGTATTATAGAAGATAATGAAAAACAATTGAACTCCAATGTAGAATACGAAAAATTGATAAGAAATCTAATCAAGAAATAAAACAAAAAACCATTAGAACAAGATTCATACATTGGGCAGAAAGAGGAGTATCATAAGAGGAAAGATCGGAATAAGATAACTTAGAGTGAGACTTTCAAGCTTGAGCATGAGAAGGAATTAAAGGAGGATGAATCTAAACATAGTTAATCTAAATATCCACCACTAGGAACAAACCAAATGAAAAAATGAAAAATAGAGTTGCAGGGAGACTTTAGGAAAATGAATAATCTAATATTTTATGGTGAATATGAGCAGGAAATTAAACCTTGGTTATTAAACATTAATAAAAAATTCCAATTGTGTGAATATCCCAATAATATGAATGCTAGGTTGGTCACTTACTAGTTGCAAGGTAACTTGTCCCCTTGTGGGATGAGATTAAGATTGTGCACAATATTGAAGATAAGGATATGATTTGGGAGGTTTTTCAGAAGCATTTTAAAGGGACATACTTGATAGAATGGTATTATTATGACAAAGATAAAGAGTTTCATGACTTAAGGTTTAGTCAGATAAGCATGGATAAATTAGTGAATAAATTTGCCCATCTCCTACCATGTGTACCATACATTCACAGGGAGAAAGCCAAAATCCTAAAATTCATTGGTTGTTTATCCCTTTCATTTGAATATAAAATAGAGTATGATAATACTAAAATTATGGATGAAACCATGAGGAAGGCCAGAATGTGTTAGTAGTAGCCTAAACAAACAAATGATTTAACTTAAAACCATAGAAAAATAAGAGAAAGGATTGGTTCATACAAGACAATAAAGGGTTAAAATATCCTTCTTATAATAATTATTCCAAAAATGATCAAAATGGAAACATTAATCAAAACAAGAACTCATAGAAAATTCAATATCAAACAAGATCAAAATAGATTTATCTAAAGAGAAAAAGAGCGAATGAAAATGAAAGAGAACCCTTGAAGTGTTATGGATTTAGGAGCGCCCATTTGTTTCAGTCATGTCTATACAATGTTAAATCTAATAAAGAACTACACGATGTGCAAGAAGATTCTACTGTAAATGATGTGGCTAGGAGTATCCCCAAAATTAATGTAGCATTAGATGATTGACAAGTTGAACATCAGTATAGCATGATTGAAATAGAGGGTAGGAGTGTATATCGATCTATGTCAATTATAATAGTTCAAGGACCTAGTTTGAGTTAGATCGTCCAATAATAGTGGAGAAATATAGTTTAAAAATTTTAAAGAATAAAAAATATTGGCTAGTACAATTAGTTACTAGTATTAAAAGGAAAATTACTATTCTGATTAGAAATTGGTTTGTCAATTTAAATGGTATAAATTCAAAAATGAACTTAAACATCCTACTTTTAGGGTGATATGACGTGTTAGTGGGCACGAATTGGCTAGAAAGTCATATTAAAATTACAAAATTCCCTAAATAGTTACATGTACTAATGATGAGGTAGTAGAAGAGATAATCTCAGACATACCCAAATTGAAAATAATATGATAGATATCAACCTTGTAGTTAATGATATGCACAAGGAATGAGTATAAATTGTTTCCGATATAGGTGCAATATTTAACAAAAGAGAATAGAGAACTACTTTGAATGACATTGAGGAGGTGTGGGAATTCAAGGATATTTTTTTTGGACGAAATTTCTAGGTTTCCACCAAAGAGAGACATTTATTTTACCATTGAATTTATATGTGGAGCAACATCGATTTTAAGAGAAACCTATAATATGAGTGTTCTAGTGTTGACTAAATCAAGGATATAACTTTAGGATTTGTTGGACAAGAAGTATGTTTGATAAAGTATCTAACATTAGGGAACACTGGTACTATTTTTGAGAGAAAAGATGGTAGTTTTAGGCTATGTGTCAATTATAGGCAAATAAACATACTGGAAATTAAAAATAAATACCCTTTACCTAGAATTGATGATTTTTTTGATTAGGTAAGAGCGGAGACAATGTTATTTAAGGTAGACTTGAGATTTGGTTACCACCAAACCAAAGTTAAGGATGAGCATATTCATAAGGCTTATTCAAGAATAGATATGGTCATTATGAGTTTGTTGTCCTTCCTTTCGGACTTACCACTGCCGTAGCCAAATTTATGTATTTAGGGAATAAGTTTTCAACTAGGAATTAGATAATTGTGTACAAATCTTTATTGGTGATATTTTGATTTTCAAAAAATCCCAAGAGGAACATGAACACCACTTAAGAGTAGTGTTGTAAACCCTCAAAGAGCATAAGCTGTATGTAAATTTTAGTGAATGTGAGTTTTATCTAGATCAAACTTAGTATTTGGGTCATGTAATATCTAAAGAAGGATTTGTGATAAACCCTACAAAGATCAAAGCAATCCGTAATGGCCCTATTCCTAAGGACATGGATAATATTCGATCATTTATGGGAATTATAGAATATTATCACATGTTCATATATGGATTTTCTTAGTTCCCTTATCATATAACATTGCTACAGATGAAGGGAGGTAAATTTACATGGATCCCAAAAGTTCAAGAGAGTTTTGAATGGATACACTATTTGTTCATTATAGCCCCCACATTTAAAATTGTTGAAACTAATAAACAGTATAGATTGTGCATAGAATGTCATTTGGAATGGTTAGGAGGAGCTCTAATGAAAGATAATCATTTTATTGTTTATGAATCTAGAAAGATAAAGGAGCATAAAAAGAGATATAATGCCTATGAATTAGAGTTAGTTGCAGGAAACATTCGTTTAGCCAACCAGATTTAAATACAAGGAAAGAAATTTGGATGGATTTCCTACTGAATTCGATTTTGAATAAAACATATCAAAGGGATGGAAAAGAATTAGAACATGCACTTAGCCAAATTTTGAAATAGATTGTTAGATTTTCTGCATTTAGTATCAAAACAAATTTCATTGAATAGGTTATGACAACAACCTTAGAAGATCAAGAATACATACAAATACAAGAAAACTTTGTGAATGAAAATTCTCCAAAATAAAACCAAATTATGCTGTAAATAATGATGGTTTGATAACCTTTAAAAAAGAACTTTATATTCGAAATTTGCATAGACAAGAAAATGATTCTAGATGAAAATCATAAGAAGCCATTTTCTACTCATCCAACCTACCGAAGGCTTATAAAATCACTTAGAAAGGAATTTTACTAGCCATGGATGAAGGAATATGTAGAAAAGTAATTAGGTAAATGTCATGAGCGTCAAAAGGTTAAACTAGTAAATCAACATCTTGTTGAACTACCAAATCCATTACCTATCCCTTAGTGGAAATGGGATATTTTTTTCTTAGATTGTATATTAGGGATACCAAGAATCACAAGGAAACGTGATTCTATCATGGTTGTGGTTGATAATATAGTTAAATAAATCCATTTCATACATTTCCAACCAACATTTAAGGTTGTTCGCCTAGTAGAAATATTCATGAAGGAAACATCTATAGCCGAGGGAATACCAAAAATAGTAATTTATGATAGAGATGAAAATTTCACATCAAATTTTTGGAACATTATTTTTAGAAGGTTATGCACTCAACTAAATTCTAGTACTTCCCTCCATCCTTACACCAATGGAAATATTAAAAGAATTAATTAGAACCTTCAGTACGTGATTCAAATGTATGCAATGGCCCAACCCAGTAAATGAGAAGATTACTTACATTTAGTTCAGTTTTCATATAATAAAAATTATCAAGAATCTTTAAAGATGAGTCATTTTGAAGTTTTATATTAGCAGAAATGATATTCTTCATTGACCTAGAGTCATCTAAAGGAGAGACATATTTTAGGCCCTAATCTCTTAAGAATTATGGAGGAAGTGGTTAAGTAGGTAAGACAAAACATAAAAAACACTCAATATAGAAAAACGTTATGTAGATAAGAAATGGGTTCACGAGAACTACAATGTGGGAGATCACGCTTATATCAAAGTTAGACTAAAGAAGAGTAGCTTGAGTCTCGAAACTTGTGCTAAACTGGAATCTACATTCTGTGGGCCATTTGAAATACTATCCATAGTAGGAACAGTGGTGTACTAGGTAGAACTACCATCCCATATAAAGGTTCGTAATATGTTTTAGGTATATACTTTGGAGAATTATGATTATGATCCAACTAACATCATTGATTGAAATGTGATACAAGTCAAACCAAAAGTTTAGTTTCAAGTCAAGACCATAAAAATTTTAGATAGGAGTGAAACTTTATTCTAGAATTGAGCCATCCCATCTTAAAGTGCGATGGATGCAGTTTGAGCCTAATGAGGCCAACTGGGAGATGGAAGAGAAAATGTGAGAAGAATTTTGTTCACTCTTCGAAAAGTAATGAGTGCAAAGACAACATTAAGAACGATGTTCAAATTAAGGGGAGGTGAAATATAATACCCCTATTGATTGTGTTTGATGACATTATTTATGGAACTTTATTGTGATTTGTAATTATTTAACTGTTGAGACAAGGGTTAGGAGGGCTAAGACTATGCTTGGATATTTTAATGATGTACACTTAAATATGTAGTAATAAATACAATATTTCCTTTTTGAAGCTTGGTAATGTTATATAAACAACATGTGAGTGATCAACTAGATATATTTTTAGTTAATGTGGTGGTTATAGTGCTCAAAGATGACAAGTGTATCATGTAAGTGTCAAAAATTGAAGGGGAGAGTTGATTCTAGTAGTGTCTATTATGAACAAACAAGTCATATGCACGTAACCACATTGTTACCTATTTCCTTCCATGTTCTCCATAAGAGACAAACAAAAACTAAATGTAAAGACTATACATGAGAGAAATGCATGCTCGATTAATGAAAAGGCCTAAGAATTAATGATAGCACAAAATAGGGGCAAGATGTTTCCACGTGTGTAGAGAAGTACGAGAAAGAGGGTCCCAAGGAATAAAAAACGGGAGAAAAATACAAAATATGAAGAGAGAGTGGAAGACAAAATATTACCGACACCATGAAAGCCTAAGGCACAAGGGGTGTTAGACTGTAGAAGCTACAACAACTCATTTGCTAGGGAGCAGCATGCTAGCTACATTACATTTATAAGCCTCACTCATATACATATATGTTTTTTTTTTGTGTAATTTTCATATTATATGTGAGAGATGTATTTCATATGTTTTCTATAAATTGCATGGATTATGTGGAAAGTATAGTTAATTAGGGGCACCAAGTCTAGTATATTCTTTGTAACTGCTTGTGTCTTGAAAGAAATTACTATGTGAATAGGAACAAAAAAATTTGTTCTACATGCATGCATATTAAAGAATTTGGAAAGGATTCAAGTAATATTGTAAAGTGTCTATGAATAACTTAAGAAGATTCCTTATGGAGGTGCTCAAATTACATTGATTCTTGAACAAAAATAAGGTAGAGGAATATGTAATAGCTATTTTCTATTTCGATAATTATACAAGGAAATCAAAATTCATTTTGAAATACATGCATGGTAGTAAGAATGATATTTGTGCATTTTATACGTATTAAAATATTATATCCAATTAATTGTTGAACAAGATGTATTTATAGAAAATTTAGAATAGTATTTATATAATCCATCAAAAAAGAGAGTCAAGTTGTTATTATGATTTTATTAATTCCTATGTATTTGATATAAAAGTATGTATGAGAGGAAAAATGTACCATTTATGTATTGGTCTATAGAAGGACAAACACTCTAATAATTTAAAAATATATCTATATAATGTAACATCACCTAAATATATATTATTTAGTAACATGGCATTACTCTAGGATTAGAATCCTGGTCAATAATATCTTTGAGAACTAAAATGTTATACATAATCATGTAGTAATATATGAGCATAAGTCACTATATGAAAAAATTTCTTAGGAAAATTTGATTTGGACCTTACAAAGGCACAAGTGTCTTAGGTCTAAATTCCAAGGGACTACTTGTATAGTGGTAAATTCTGAAATCATATCTAGTGTTAGGTTTCATACTATAGATATTCATTAATGTATCTATTATATTTATTTTGTTAAAGTATGTTCTTCATGCTTAGATTAAAAGGAGTAAAAAATAATTTACTTGATTCAAGAAAATATTTAATTTAGTAATGTCCAATTTGGACATTTGAAAGAAAAAGAAATCAATTTTTAGTTTTATTTCATAAGCCCACAACATCTTCAAGCCGGCCTAGTGGCACCTATTCAACCCTCCTAGAAAGTTATATATGTGTATCAAGTTAAACCTCTTGGAGACATAATTCATCAACACATTATCTATCTATTATCGCACCAAGACAAGATGGAAAAGGGATGAAGTCAAAGGAGAGAGAAATAAGTAAAAGGAGAAAGACAAACTGAAGTTTTCCTCCCTAAGCCAACTCAAATGTGCAAACTTTCTGAGGTATTGTAGGGTTGAAATTCGACCACTATTGCAAGGTCGAAAATCTTTGTTTATATTAGAGTTGGAGAAAGTTAACCAACATTGAATTTGACTGTTGGAGGGGACTTGGAGGAGGGTTTTAACTTGGAATATTTATGGAAAACCGGGTCTTGGATATGCCACCTTGATATGATTATACAAGAGAAGGATTATTGGGCTTTCCCCATTGTCATGTTTTTCCTTGGCTAGTAGCCTGAATTTTGGTGGCTCTTGTCTCTTTATGATCTTTATATTTTGTAGATTTGTATAATTTATTGATGAAGAATACAACCTGACATTCCCAAGTAATTATAAAGAAGAATCAAGAATTAATCTCTATTGCACTTGGTTTCTCAACATGATATCAGAGATAAGGTGAAGGAAGGAAGCTTGAAGATCACATTTTTCTAGTATTGTTGATTGAAGACACCTTTGTAGCAACTCTTTCTCTCTCTTAACTTATATGTACATTAAGGAATTTCGCAAGGAACTAAGTATTCTCCTTAAATATATAAAAGGATATATCATCGTTGTTGCTTCTAAACTATCTGAAAAAGTGAAGGATGGGAATTCATACTCTGTTGTTATAGGTTTAATGGATATTCAAGGAATATGATAGTTCAAGTTGGATATCTTAATACTCTATCAAAAGGAAATTCTTCTCACAAAGCTAAACTTTAACAACAAACTAGCTATCTAGTCAAAGGAATTAGATCTACTTCCAATGAGCTGGAACATAGCAGGAACATTCATCTCAACATAATACTCTATGTTTTAGATTTAAAAATAATTTACTTTATATTTATTATGGAAGATAAAGGGTCCAGGAAAACATTTATTGATGTAAAAGAGTTTGTTTGGGATATGAGATCTAGTATAGATAATGCTAAGTTAATTGAGATTCATGAGGAGAGGTTGTATAGTCATCTCAATCCTCCCCATTAAGATTTAGAACACATTGGAATCAATCCATGTGAATTGTGGCATAGAATATATGGCCATGTCCATTACAAAATATTTCCATCTTTCAGCCAAATCGTTATAGGTATTCCCTAATTGAAAGAAGAATATGAAGGAGTTTGTAAAGGGTTTTCCCTTAGAAAAAAATGTGAGGAAGCTATTTTATAGTAGTGACTGAGGATCCAAAGAGATATTTGACATAATTAATTTTGATGTTTGTGGTTCAATGTCTGAAAAGTCACTTGGTGGTCATCAATACTATGTAACATTTATTGATGATTATTCTAGAAAGACTAGAAATATTTCTTGAAGTCTAAAGATGAAGTATTTGAAAAAATCCAAGGGTTCAAAGAATAGGTTGATAATTTGATAGAAATAAAGATCAAGACATTAATATTTGATAACTTGTGGCCTTTTGTAAGTAAGATGGCGTTAAGAGGTAGCTGATAGCTCGATATAATCCCCAATAGAATTATGTAGCTCAAAGGAAGGATCGATTTATCAAACAATGTGTAAGAGTTATGCTACATATTCCCAAATTCTCATGGGGAGAAGCCACTATGAATGAAATATAAATTCAATGTAAAAGCCCTCAAATAATTCTTGGTGATATAACTCTACAAGAATATTTTACTAGAAATAAGCCTAATTTTGATCATCTCTGAATCTATGGATGTCCAATCTACATTCAAATTCCCAATGAGAAAATAAGGAAGTTGGATATTGTAAGTATCAAAGGAATCTTTGCTGCTTATATTAACTCATCTAAAGCATATAGAATCTACATGAAAGAACAATGTCATATTGAAGTAAGTATATATGTCACATTTGATGAATGTGTTAGATTCAAGAAGTAAAAATTTATCCCTATTGTTGTTTATGGAGAAGAAGGACTAGACTTTCCCAATGAATATACCCCAAAACACATCAACTCTTAAGAACCTACAACTGACCATCATCAAGAACTAGAAGAATGAAGCGAATGAGTATAACCTATCTACATTCTAGAA
>APFE030785381.1:1528-12204 GCA_000404065.3 Pinus taeda
CGTCGCCGTAGCTTCCCCTGATATATTCAACAATACTGAATCTGAGACACACAATCGTATTGTGCTCTTTGCCTTCCGATCCAACTTCTTCCATTTTTCATCGGTCACTCCCGTTGGTTTAGTACCCGGATCTACCGCGATCCACTGATCTTTATCCACCAACAGATCCTCCATCTTGAGTTTCCACAACTCAAAACTCTGACCATTGAACTTCTCAATCTCTATCTTTCCGCTGCTCGCCATCTTCTTTCACCACCAGAATCGATCTCGCAGATCTCCCACTAAACAGAGTCTACCACAGGCCCGAGCGAAACCCCTCACAACAAAGGCGTCCCCTTGAAGCCAAAACAGCTCTGATACCAAATGTAGGTTTTAACCCCGTACAGAAATTACCTGCATACGAATTCTAAATCACAGGAAAAATAAACATGCGAGAGCATAACACATAAAACACATATACACAAAGATTTTCCCACTAGATCCTAAAACTGGGACTACCAGCTTGATTTTTCATTATGTTCCTTTCAATGTTACAATACATATTTATACATGCCAAAGCATCCAATACCATGGACCGAAAGCCATTGCGTCCAAAAAACATGTGCAAAAATCATGCACAAAACCATAGGTGGGTTTGCCCAACCTAACATAGGGTCCAAAACCAAAATTTTCTGGGGCGCTGCCCTGGACCCCATAAAGTGGGGTTACGGGTGCCCTTCAAACCCCTTGTTAACTACATGGAAAGAATATAACACAACCCAACACCTGCAACCTCTCCATGTTCAGTCGTAGCCATACTTTATCTCCCACCTTGAATGATTTCTCTGTTATATGTTGATTATGCATGGCCTTATACTTCTCCAGTAACTTCTGCAGTGTTTCTTGTACTTGTAGATGGATATGCGTGAGCTTCTCTCTAAAATTTTCAGCCCTTAAGGTGTCTCTTGTAATATCTTCCCTCACTCCTCCTTGTTTCCCATATGCAATGTCCAAAGGTGAAGGTGGAAAATATCCAAAACAAGTTTCAAATTGGGGCTTTCCTATAGAAGTGTGGAATTCTCTATTGTAAGAATGCTGTAGATATACCAGTTTTTCATCCCAAACCTTCAGATGCTTTTGGTTGTATCACCCTAGAAGTTGCATCGAAGTCTTGGTTACTACTTCTATTTACCCATCAATTTGTGGATGGAATGTTGTATATCTCTTCAACCTTGTGTCCATATTCTCCCACAATGTAGTCCATAATGCACTGAGAAATATCATATCCATGTTAGAAAAAATGTTCCTTTGTATTGCAAAGTGCACCCAGACTTGTCCAAAGAACAAGTTTGTTGTTTCTTGCTCATTGATGGTATTTTTATAGGGCATCCAAAAACATATATTGTTGAACCTATCAATTACCACGAACAAGTAGTCATGTTCCTTCCTAGTTGTTGTTAAACCTCCCACAAAGACATGGAAATGTTTTCCCAAGGACGAGTGGGTACAAGTAAGGGATGATATAAACCCTATTTCCTGTTGTTAGGCTTATTGGTATAACATATCATGCATCATCTTATGACTTAGCTACCTGCTCTTGCATCTTGGATCAATACACATACCTCTACAAGTTGGTCACTGTCTTCCCTACATCAAAGTGACCTGCAACCTTGGATTTGTGAGCCTCTCTAATTAGTTGCGATCTCTCACCTTTAGGAACACATAACTTATTCAACCTGTAGAGTAACCCATCATGAAGATGATAGTCGATGGTGTTGTTTCCATTATGTACACAACTCTAACTCTAGAACTGCTAATACACCTCCTTGAAGTCCTCATCCTTTGAATATGCCTCTATGTATGCATCATGGGTGAATGGACACATGTGCATAAGAGTCCCTAAATCTGTGATCTTTGATGTGGGTGGCCTAGAAAGGATGTCATCCATCTTGTTTATGTCGCCCTTCTTATACTTGATCACCAAATGAAACTTTTATAAAATCCCCATCCACTTGTAATTCTTAGTCTGTTGTAACTTACTTTGGTCCCGCAAGTATTGTAATGGCTAGTGATCTATGTGGATTACTATCTCCTTTCCCATAGGCTAATGCTTCCACATCTTCATAGTTTGCACCATGGCATAGAGCTCCTTATCGTAGCTAGGGTAATTAATAAGCGCCCCATGAAAAACTTCATAATGGTAGCATATAGTCCTTCCTCCCTGCATCGAGACATCTCCTATAACATACCCACTCACATCTATCTCCACTTCAAAGGGATGTTGCAAGTTTGGTAATGTCAGAACTAGTGCTTGATTTATATTCTTCTTTAGCTCCCCGAAATCTCTTTGCTGACCATTTCCCCACTGAAAATTCTTATCACTTATTTTTATGGCATGGAGCAATGTTGCTACTATTAAAAATGAGGCTATGAATCCTCAGGTATTGTGTTTCCCCAATGAAACTCTTGACCTCATAAACATTAGTAGGCACCGACCATTTCAAGATGGCCTCCATATTGGTAGGATTTATCTTTAGCTCTCCTCCACCTTTCACATACCCAAAATACAAAAAAGCCATTTGTGCAAACTCACACTTCTTTAGATTCGATAGCAGCTAGTGCTTCTTTAATGTCTCTAACACCTACTTCAAATGTGAGATGTGCTCCTATGAGGTAACATTGTAACATTGTATATCATCCAAATAAACAATAACAAATGAATCTATAAAAGGGTGCAATACACCATTCATTAATATCGTAAATGTATCTAGTGCATTACATAGGCCAAATGGCATGACTAACCACTTATACAAACCTTGTATGATTTTGAAGGAGGTATTCCAAGTATCTTCTTCTTTGACTTGAACCTGGTGATATCCAGACTTTAATTCCAGCTTGGTGAATTATTTTTCTTGCTACAAATAATCCAGAAGATCATCTATCCTAGGTAGGGGATATTTGTTCTTGAGTGTGATTTTGTTGAACGCCCTGTAATCTATACACAACTACGAATTACCACCCTTCTTTGGAAAAATGATAATGGGTGACCCAAATAGTGATGTACTTGGTCGAATGACACCCTGTTATAGTAGCTACTGCAACTATTTCTTCACCTCACTTGCTCCTATAACAAATTGTATGTACAACCCAATGTTTGGAAATGGGGAGTCCAACAATAGTTGGATCCCATGCTCCACTTCCCTCTTAGGTGGCAACCCTTTAAGCTCTCAAAAGACGTCCCTATATGTCTACCAAAAATTCTCCAGTTGTTGTTTATGTTTCTTAGTACACCCCTCTAGGGGTGCCTTGCCTATTACTGACTCTTCTACAGACTGGATTTCTCTTAAAAACAATAAAACATTATTCTTGTTGTAACTGATCAATTTCCTAGCTTGGTTGGCACTTACGAGTGAAATTTTTGACTTGTCTATGTGCGCGTTGATGATAAATGTTTTGCCATCCTTAATGAGTCAATACGAGTTAGCTGTTTGCATGAATATTGCATCTCACATGTACATGTAGGGACTTCCAAATACGACTGCACATACATAAAGGGGAACCACATCTAGTTCTACTTCATCAATAAAATCAACACTAATGGCAAAATTAATCTTGCAGTATTTTGTTACCTTCAGCTTTGCATCCTTATTTACCCATGCTAGTGGATACAAATTTGGATGATCATGAACTTCTAGCCCAACTTCTTGACCAACTCTGCTGCAATGAGATTCTTCTACGATCCTAATTCAAATAGAGGATCAATCTTTGTCTTCTTGACCTGTATCTTTATATGGAAGAGTTTCGAAATGTTTGGTCATTTCTCACGTAGATGGTAGTGAAAACCCCCCAAATAATTGAGGAGTACATATGGGTTCTTTGGGGAGATACTCATCATTATGCCCATTATTTTGAACTCCGTGGTATACTCCTGCATGCTTTGACCTGACTTTTGCCTGAAGTAGTTCCACTAGATCCACTGGTCCTCTATGTACCTAATAGGGTAAAACTATGACTTAATGAGGGTATTGAAGTCCTGCCACTTAGTCACTGGAGGCTCTCCCTCCAACCTTAGGGTCTCCATGTGGCTCTCTTGCCAAGTCATTGCATAGCCCTCTAATTTTAGTGGCACAAATGAAATCTTTTGTCCTTCTTCAATTTAATGGACACTGAAATAAACTTCCTATTGTTGCAATTAGTGATTCAACTTCAGAGTGTCAATCTCATTGTGGGATGACTTAATATCTACTCTTTCTTCCACTTTAAATAGGGACTGTATTGGTTCATGACACTCGAACTGGGTTGATCTTTTATTGGTTCTTTCTTCATCTGGTTCTTTGTTTATTCCTAATCTCCTAATCCCCCTTCTTATTTGTACTCTACATTTGAACCCCAATATTCTCCAAATATCCCAAAATTATTGCTCAGGGCCGCCATGGGGAAGTTTACATTGTGATTTATATCTGTGACTTATTGTTCCAGCTGTGAAAACCTCACGTCTATAGCCGGATCATGAGGATCATTCACAAATTTGCTGGCCATGATTAGGGTTTTAGGATTTTCGACCCCGCCGATCTAGATCCCCTCCAAATATCTACAAAATACCCAAATAAACCTACAATGATACCAATATGATCCGTAAACTACTGTGGATATTCCACTGAATAATTCATCACAACATATATGATAATATTATATTTAAAATATGAAATTCTACACTATTACAATTTTCTTAGATTTTTAGATCTGTATATTTTACTGTAAATAGTCCATGCATACAAATAAATCTTATGTATAAAATAGAGAACGAAAAAATAAAATCTCACACACACATTAGATACAAGATTTTGTCTAGGAAACCCTTTCGGGAGAAAGACCTTGTTGGAAGGTGAGGTCGCTCCACTCTCTTTCTCTATTTGGAAATATGGATGAAAGTTCAAAGAAGTATGGCTTGTGGCTAGTGGGTTGCTACAATGCACAAATCCTCTCTAACTTCTCTACCTCCTATCGATACTGGCTATTTTTTCTCAGTTATGGAACAAATGCACTTGAAATAATGTAGTGTCTTTTCCTCCTACTAGCCCGGTTATAACACAAATCTATAGCCTACTAGTGGTTAGGTTTGACTACCTCAACTCTTAACTAGAGTTACAATATATACTCTTCTAGATTATTTTACATCATAATCATGTGGCTATCCCCTTGCCCATGAATAATGGGGGCTAGCGCGACAACCTCCTGAATTATGGGTGTGAAAATAGGAAGGTCAACTTCTGAGTGGCATAACTTTTGCATATAGACTTTGATTGACACGCTTCTTGCATTGGTGGAAAGATATTTGTGTGTAGAATAACATGAAAAGATGCAACATAAAGAGGCAAAGTTTTACGCCCAAAAAATGTGATTTGATGCCTTAAAATGCTCTTGAAAGGTTTCAAAACTTCTGAATGGCATAACTTTTGCATATAGACTTTGATTGACACGCTTCTTGCATTGGTGGAAAGATATTTGTGTGTAGAATAACATGAAAAGATGAAAAATAAAGAGGCAAAGTTTTACCCCCAAAAAATGTGATTTGATGCCTTAAAATGCTCTTGGAAGGTTTCAGAACCTGTTTTGCCAAACTAGGTTCCACTGGTAAAAACGGTCCTGTGAGATGATTCCTCCACTTTTTCCACCCTGAATGCATCAAGATGGATGAAAAATAATATAATGATCCAATCCATATCATTATGTTAATAATATAAAATGTTTATGTTAGAAATTAGGGTGGAAGGATGATATTACATTAATTAAGAGATTAGTGTTCCAAAGTCAACTCACACATCACTAAGGTTGATATTTTGGTGCAAGGAATGCTTTTTAAACTATCTTTATATCACAATTTTTTTTCTTCTATTGCTATCATGTCCATGACTTGTGGGACTAGCATGTGTCTAACAAACCATGACATAGGGGCTTTTAAGTTGTCAAAATCACCAAACATCGCACCTAGCCTAGGCTACGCTGATACTTGACATGGTTAGATTTTTTTTTTTTTTTTTTGTCTCCTCTTAACTACCATGAGTTTTGAACCTTAGTTACCTAATATAATGAAATCTTTGAAATCTAATCACGCTAGAAATAATTGACTTTTTATAAATTGAAGGACATGGGAGTGGGACTTGATCCACTTATATGTGCATGGGTCACGAGACTATTTAATATAACCTCTATGGGTGTAATCACGCATTATGACCACTACACCAAGGTGACCTCATGGCTTCGAGTTATTCCCTAATAGGAGTTTAAATTTTCCAAGGTTGAAAAACTCCTCACTTTACACTATTATATCCAACCCCTTTAGGTTTATTAAACTGAAGGATGTGGGGTTGGGCAAGCTATGGTCTAAAGAACTGCAACCTAGGGGAATTTAAGTTGTCAAAATCACCTAGATATTGCACCTAGCCTGGGCCTAACCATCCCTTAACATGGCTACATTTATTTTTGTGTCTCTTCTCGACTATCATGGTCTTTGAACCTTGGATACCTTTTAGAATGAAACCCTCGAAATCCAATCATGCTAACGAGATTTATTTTTTTATAAATTGAAGGACATGTTGGTGGGATTTTATGCAATTATGTGTGCATTGGTTGTAAGATTGTTCCATATAATCTCTCTATTTGCAACCACATGTTTGACCACTACCTCTAGGTGCCCCCATGGCTTCAGGCTAGGCCCTCATGGGAATTGAACCTTGCCCAAGTGCGAACAATTCCTCACTTTGCACCATTGGACCTAACCTCTTTAGGCTTGCTAATTTGAAGGACATGTGGGTGGGTAGCTGGTGGCCTAAGAAACTGTGACCTAGGCCAATATAAGCTATCAAAATCACTCGAGGATCACACCCAGCCTAGGCCTTACCGCCCCTTAACATAGATGGAAGTTTTTTAATGTCTGTTCTAGTTTACTGCAAGTTTTGCACCTTAGATACCGTACAAAATGAAACCCTCAAAATCAAATTACGCAAATGATATTTGACATTTTATAATTTGAAGGACACACGGGTGGGATTTGATGCACTTATGTGTGCATAAGCCATAAGACCATTTAATATAATCACTTTGTTTGCAACCACATGTTTGATCACTACCTCAAGGTGACCATATGGCCTTGGGCTAGGCCCTCATGGGAATTGAACCTTGCCTAAGGGTGAAAAAATCCTTTCTTTCCACCATTGGATCCAACCCTTTTGGGCTTACTAAATTGAAAGAAATGGGGGTGGGATTTGATCCACTTATGTCTACATGGGTCATGAGATCATTCATCATAATCTCTTTGGGTGCAACCACACGTTCAACCAGAACCTCAAGGTGCTCCCATGGATTTAAGCTAGGCCCTCACGGTAATTGGACCTTGCCCAATAGTGAAAAACTCTTCTCTTTCCACCATTGGATCGAACCCCTACGAGCATCTCTATTTCATGATTGTTATATATGTAAGAGATAGATCCTTAATCAAAAGATCAATTAAAATTCCATTAAAAACCTTTTACAAGTAAAAAAATATTCTTAATCAAAATACCACATCAAATTATTCAACAAAATATTTATATTATGAAGGTGTTCCAACAAAGCAGTCAATACTAGAGCATCATATTAGCATCTCGTCAAGGACTTCCTCCTAGCTTCCCACTATTGTTTTCGAAGAAACCTTCAACCTCAATCTGTGGTGGCTACCTACATCCTCATACCTCATTGATAAATTTGTCACTTGATTGTGTAGTAAATAGGATGTTGTGAGACCCAGATGCGGGTGTTACTGCCACGTTAGAATGATTGGACAGCCCAGGACGGAAGCTGGCCAGGGCTCCAACCGATCCAGGCAGCTCATAGCATACGAGGGACGGGCATTCATAGCCCTCAGTTATTGTGGACAGCAGAGAAGAGTTATGGCACTGCGCATAGGAGTGAATGCACAGCGGGAATGTTGGTCCGGTTTGGAGTTCTGTGTGCATCGTTTAAAGGATATGGAATAGGGCATAATATGCATACCAGCACGCCTCATATGGCTCAACAGAGAGCGCACCAGAGAGAAGCTCAGAGCTCGGAAATCTGTCCGAATTAGGTCCCTTCATCCGGACTCAAGTTTCAGTTGGGTGAGAGCTTCACGCAAGCCTGTCCATGCCCCTGCTCAATTTCCCCTTTGGCTATTCACAACCAATTCCTCTTCTTTTCAGTCAATTTTAAGGTTGGCTACCTGGCTTACTCGTAGCGTGCTGCCTGCATACAATTGGCCTCCTCGCTCTTTTCACCTGTGTCTATACGGCCTGCTCCTTATTTTGACAATGTCGCGTCTGAGAGGCACTCCCCGTCGAGGCAGTAATACTGGTTCCAGGGGAGGTTCTTGCAGCAGAGGCGGCTCTGTTCTGCACAATATCGCTCCATTATCCTCTATTCCGCCTCCCTCACTGCCATCTGATAATTATGGCCCGTCCATTGCCCCTGTTGCACCTTCCTCTTCGGCTTCGAACAGTTCAGGCATTTACTTGAACAGCTCCTTCCACTCGGCGCGTTTCCAATTTAGAAGCCAGCTTAATAAGCCTCTCATTTCTGCCTTAGTGATGGTGATATTTGAGGAAGAAGAGGAGCAGACCAACTCAGATAGTCCTTCCACGGATCCTTCGAGTGCCCAGATGCCCAGAAACAGTCCAGGAAGCCCATCGAGGGCAATCCTCAATGACCCAGAACAAAAGGAACTGGAGAACCAGACCCTGCCTGCTCAGGAGCCCGTCATCGACAGTGAGCCAACGCGTTTCAGCAACATTCTACATCTGGTTCTCCCACCAGGCAGAAGCGCAACAGATGTTGAGGATAACGTCATGGTGGAATGGGTCAATTTAACTCTAGACGAGGAATTCGGCTTGCCTCCGAAGGACTGAGCGCGCCAAGCCTTCCAGCACGCTTCAGAATGTTTAGCATTTTTGTTCAGGTCTGCGTCCAGGCGTCTTGCTGTTGTGACTATGCCCAGGTGTCTGTTTGTTTTCTTAATCTATGTCCAGGTGTCTGTCTAAGAATGTCTCTGTCCAGGTGTCGTTCTATGTCCAGGTGTCTGTATGTGTCTGTTTTTATATGTTGTTCAAAAGGTATTTGTTCAGATGTTTTGGCAAGAACTCCACAAGGAAAATGTCAGTAGCATTTTGGAATTTTTGTAACAGTTAAAAGTCAGAGAAATCATTTGTGTAATTGCCAGAAAGCAGATAGTTGGCAAGAATTTTTTGATAGAGGGCAGGTAGCTACCCCCTCAGAGGTTAAACCCTCTCTGTAAATAATTTTCCTTTTATTTAATAGAATAGCCTTTATCTAGAAAAAAAATAGGATGTTGTGAGGATGATCTCACATGGAGCTAATGCCATAGGAATTATGGTAATGTGCCATGGGAATTTTAGAATAACTGTAACAATGTCTGTCAGATAGAAAAAATTGTCTAGCATAGAATCAGTGTGATTGATCTACTCTACTTATTTTTTGTAGGTTAGTAGAAATATAGGTTTTTAGTAGTGATTGATTTTCTTTCCACATAATAGAGTTACCAGACAAAAAAATTGTTAATTCCACAAACTAAGATTTCAAATTGAGTTAGTTACACCTCATATTATCTATACTGTACCCTACATTTTTTTGGCAACAATGACCATCACAATGAGCCAAAAGTGTGGCAATTTTGTTGTATGTGGGCATGCTAGACTGATTGATGTAAAAATGTTGGTCTAGATGGTAGCCCAAACCCCTTGGCAATTAGTCATGGTCAACCCTTTTAGTCCCCCATTTTTAAGATGTTTGGTTTTACTGCTCCAAGCGACTATCCCTTAGCAGTTCTAACTCCTCTCAAGTCAAGAATTTATTCCTTGGGTAGGTATTTAAGCATCTTGAGGTGGATGATTTAGTATACATGTGTTATGAAACCAGCTCAAGAAAAGATAGAAAAGATAGATCAATGCCTTAGAATTCAGCCTCTTCGAGGGGGCAACCTCCTTTACATTACATAAATGAACAATTCTTAGATGATACAAATGACAAAACCTCCTTTCTATATATAGGAGTCTTAAGGAGTCACAATATAACCCAGCTGACCTAACAATAATAATATAAAGCCACAAAAATAACAATAGAGGGATTCTATGGGGCACAGTAATAACAATATGGGGACAATAGGGGCACAACAATATTAATAAGGGGTACAACTACATTAGTAATGGGGTAATCACTAGTATTATAGGGACCCAACATGCCCCTCTCCTTCAAAAAAAGTGTTGTCCTCAACGCTTGAGTAGTTAGTGGATACTTCTATATAAAATTCTCATCCTCCCATGTGGAATCTTCTACAGATAAGTTCTTCCACTTGATAAGATACTCTGAAATTGATCGATTTCGTAGCTGTCGAGATCTTGTTTCTGTGACTACTTCTGGTTCCAACATAATTTTTCCTTCCTCGTCAAGTTCTGGCAATATTGTTTGAACTGGGAGCTTGTCGCCTATAACCTTCTTTAAACATGAAACATGGAAAACTGGGTGCAATCG
The DNA here is from genome assembly GCA_000404065.3 of Pinus taeda. Lineage (NCBI taxonomy): Eukaryota > Viridiplantae > Streptophyta > Pinopsida > Pinales > Pinaceae > Pinus > Pinus taeda. The sequence continues at coordinate 12,065 of APFE030785381.1, forward strand.
AGAAGCTGCAGGAAGCCCCAATTTGTATGCCATAGTACCAATCTTTTGCAACACCTTGTACGGACTATAATACTTTGGTGATAATTTATTATCCTTCTTAGCTTGCTTGAGGGACATTTGCCTATATGGTTGTAGCCGTA
>APFE030785381.1:29741-48439 GCA_000404065.3 Pinus taeda
CTATGGGCACTACATGGGTACATCAATATAATAAGTGGTTTGTACTAATAACAATAAGGGGTGACACTAGTAGTATAGGGGCCTAACATTATCACTCCAAGAAGCTCTCCTAGGTTGCAGCTCAGAGATGCCTGGTAACATATAATCTTTAATATTGTTCTTTGAACTATTGGAATAATGATGGTTTGGATCAAGCTAGATAACCATTTCAACTATGTTTTTACTCAAGACATGCATGAACACCCTCAGCTTACAAGGCTTTAGACCACTAATGCTCAATAGTTTGTAGATTCAATGAATGGATGGAGAATACTGACCATACCGGTAGATGCATACATAAACATAAATGCATGGCTAGCTACAAGTAGCAAAAGAGAATATTGACTATACTAGAAGATGCATATATGACCACATATGAATGGCTAGCTATAGGCAACAAAGAAGCTTGCAAATCTAATTCATCAACGCAGAGATAAGGTGACAATTATCTAGTATTAGACACAAAAGAAACATGAACAACCTGTTCAAGTGCAAGCTTAGAGCAGAAGAGAAAATGGACATTGAACATATAACAACAAAAGAAGCTTGTATTACTAATGAATGCAGATGAGAAGCTTGAGTAGCAAAGTCTCATTAGTCTGTAGAAGTTGAACCTGTATTACATCTTACATTCAGCTATTTATAGCATGTTTACAATGCTCCTGAGCTCTAAGAGGCTCAGAGTCTTAATTTGTCTGATCTGTCTTGTTAACTGATTGATTCCCTCAATAGGAAAGCATGGTTTGGAGGTTTTCTCCTTCTGACAGAGGAATAACCACCTTCAGGTGGTTTGATGCACTATCTGGGAGCTCTCTCGTGCTAGAGATGCCCCATGATGATTGTTTTGATGAGCTGCGCTATGGCCTTTGATATTTCTATCTGTTTTGGACAGGTGCGCTGTCTGCTCCATGATCTCTGTTGTCTTCGGCTGAGCTGTGCTATTGATGCCCATGATGTTTTTGTTTCGGGTGAGATGTGTGCTGTGGCCCTTCTCTTTCCCTTTCTAACCCCTATTTCCTGGCAATATGTCTCCTAGGCTCTATTATATGGTGGAATGGGTCTTCGGGCCCTTATAATCCCTTTAAATGGCCCCTTTCTGTTAATACACAATTGTTTTCTATTTCATACAGAAAACAATGCAACAATGAGAAATCCCGCTTCTTTCTGTTTCTTTTGGACTTCAAAAGTACTCAAGTATGGTTTATTCATATCTTGGGTCCGCCCTTGTCACCATCGCAAGTCACATTTGGCCCGTTCCCTTTGTATTTAGTTAAACACGAAAATACATGAAATACATTGAAAAACGGCTTTTGCGGACTTCAAGTTTTATATATTTTTGTTCCGAATCCCATTGGGTCCGGGCTTTATCGCTCTCGCAAGTCGCAAAAAGGCCTGTCCCTAGTCTTCCCTTTGTATTTTTGAAAAGACCTGAGATATTATGAAATATCATATATGTGACCGTTGGGTTCGGCTATCGGGTCGCCCATATGTATAGGCAAAGGCCCCGCCCCATGGTCAGCGCCGATAGCGATCCTACGATGTAACGTGGGTTGTCAATCTGCGCACGTGATCGACGGTCCACGTTTAATCGCCGATCGCAATTGCTCATTCCCCCTGGTATGTGCCGATAACCACTGACTCGCCTCCGAGGATTGCGACTCGCAGATCCGACCATTGGTAATCGCTGATCGGTGGTGTCCAGCACCGATTGCGACTGTCCGCCTGTGCCGATGCAATTTGCCGCTTAGATCTAGGCCATTGATCGGCTAGATCTAACGACTACTGTGCCTTCTCAGTTTTAAGTCTGCGATAATGGTTTTTTTACTATTTTAATGCGTTTTTTGCCTCCTGATAGTGCATTTCTGCCCTTCCAAGGGCTCTCCTCCCTTGCTTGTTTTGATCTTTGGATGATCTTAAGCACTTTTGAAGACTTAGGGAGTGCTTTGGAGCATATTTGGACCCATTTGCATGATTTTAAGCAAACTTTGGAGACTTTGGGAGTGTTTTGGGTCCATTTTTGGGCCAAAAACCTCCAAGGCTAATAGGTTCGAGATTTGAGGAATGCCTTGATGGGGCCTTGAATTTATGTTCTTGGAAGGAAAGGATGGACAAAGGATTTGGTTGATTCATGGGAGAACTATTATAGATAATATTACTTGAGGATAGTAGAAGGTTTCATATCAACAATGTTCCACATTCTCTTTGTTTGTTAAGCACCTTATATTATGACCGTCCCAAGGTAGCATTGCATGATGTGGATGACTGGTTCACACCACTTGATGCCCCATACATTAGGGTATTTGGAGCATACAAGTCCCCACATCAATTCCCACTATTCATGACGAATAAAGTAATTCTATAGGAAGTAGCATAACAAGTGAAAATGAGACTTGGAGGTATGTTGATTCGAATGAAGAAATGACCATGTCTTGCCTACCCATTCTATGTAGGCACATGTTATGTGAAATGTTAGAAAGAAGCAAAAGCTGAAGTAATAGACCTAGACCACTTCAAATTTGGAGAACTCCATTTCCACAAGTATGATCCCAGAAGCATAGTAATGATTCATTGTTCTCAGTTAAAATATAAATGGCCATACACATCGAACATCGACAAAGATGAAGAGAAAATCAAGAAATAATACAATGTCATAGAAGATGTAGAAGTGAAAAAAAAGGCCAATGACCCTCAACCCATAAATCATGTTTATCCTACCACAGGAGAGTTGTCAAAGGGAAAAGATGATAAGGACAAGAAGGCTACTCGAAAGAGGGAAAGATAAAAAGAAGTAGCCAAGAAAGAAAAATAGAAGAAATTGAAAGCAAAACAAAAGTCCAAATAAGAAAGAGAAAAGGATAAAAAATATGAGGAAAGGAAGAGACAAAAAGAGGAAAGGAAGAAACAGGAGGAAGAAAGAAGAAAGCATGAAGAAGAATGAAAGAAACAAGAATAGGAAATATCGATGAAAGAAATAGCTAATAAACAAGAACATGAGGAAACAAGACATAAAGAGAAAACTGAAAAGGAAACTCTAATCAAATTTCCTGGTATGGATTTTGAACCTCCAACCCCAGTTTCCATATCACTCATAGGAGGCCACTTGCCACTCAAAGTGATGAGTATCACAATTGGTGACAAAGATGAAGAGAAAATCAAGAAATACTACAATGTCATAGAAGATGTAGAAGTGAAAAAAAAGGCCAATGACCCTCAACCCATAAATCATGTTTATCCTACCACAGGAGAGTTGTCAAAGGGAAAAGATGATAAGGACAAGAAGGCTACTCGAAAGAGGGAAAGATAAAAAGAAGTAGCCAAGAAAGAAAAATAGAAGAAATTGAAAGCAAAACAAAAGTCCAAAGAAGAAAGAGAAAAGGATAAAAAATATGAGGAAAGGAAGAGACAAAAAGAGGAAAGGAAGAAACAGGAGGAAGAAAGAAGAAAGCATGAAGAAGAATGAAAGAAACAAGAATAGGAAATATCGATGAAAGAAATAGCTAATAAACAAGAACATGAGGAAACAAGACATAAAGAGAAAACTGAAAAGGAAACTCTAATCAAATTTCTTGGTATGGATTTTGAACCTTCAACCCCAGTTTCCATATCACTCATAGGAGGCCACTTGCCACTCAAAGTGATGAGTATCACAATTGGTGAAGGAAGTCAAGTCTTAGATCTTGTAAGCTTTCGCTTTAATCACAATTCTAGTAGGATTTTCCAAGAAAGACACAAGGATTTAGCCTGGGAACCAACAAAGCCAACATTGGTGACTATTGAATAGGATATATCGTCAGAAACCATGAACAATATTGTAGCCATTGCTTTGGAAAGATCAACTTTCTTTGTTTCCACTGAAAGAAACATCGAACACCAGGTGGATAAGGTCAAGGAATTAGAGAGGAGCCTAAGAAATGCACATCAGGAAAACAAGAGGCTTTGTAAAGAGAATCAACCTTTGTTAGCCTCAAGCTCTAATGACAAAGATTTCCAAGTAGTAGCACTAGAAGAAAACAAAGTGTTATAAGATATCATGAAGCAATTATACAAGGAATTGGTTACACTTTAGAAGGAAAATTCCATGCTTATGGCAAACACACTCAAAGAAAAAGGTACACTGCTAAAAGAAACCATAACGACTATGGACATAATGTATGCATTGAACATGGAACATCCAAATGCAATGGAAAAATTACCAAGAATATATGAGATAGGAAAAGAAAAGGATAAGCAAGAGATAAAGTTGACCATCCAAGCTCAAGACAAGCTAGGTAAAGATGCAATCAAATTCCGAATAATTATCAACAACTTCATAGCATGATGGAAGTTCTTATCAAATCTCACATAATAGTTCCCATTGGAGCACATGGAGAACTAAGGCTAGAACAAAATATCCAATAAGAAATTTAAGCTATGATAAATGCACAGAAGTTGGCCACCACTAAGAAGGGCATGAATCCTACAAAAGGGGAACTTGAGTGGCTCTTGGTGGAACCAATGAAGCTACACACAATGCTCACCACACTATTCCACCAAATATAGTCTGATATGGAAACAATAGTGCTTAGTTAGAGATCACCTATGAAAGTATGATATCAAACAAAGTCTTGTCCATAACTGTTGATTACAAGGCATGACATGCTTACCTGACACAAGAATTATGACTTCAAACCCTTGCCTTGGTCATCTTGGAATTAGTACCATAAAGGATGTCTATTTTTATGTTATATATTTTCATTTAACTATGTAAAGCAAATATGATTACAAATAAAGTCAAATAGAAATTAGATATGAGGGTAGTTGAAATGTCATGGAAGGTGAAAGGTCACATCAACATTGTATAAATATACCCTCTATGCTAGCCATAAGGCACTTTTAGTTTTGGACTCCTTGGAGCAATTTTAAAGGGAAAGATTGTAAATTTTGTTTAAAGATCAAGTTACAATTTTACATTCTCACTATTAGGTAGCTTGGATGCATTTTGTGATTGTACATGGGATATTTCAAAATCAATATTCAGAAACTCATTTGGGTTGCAACAAGCATTTCTTTCACAGATTATTGAACATTGTAAGACTATTCTTGGTTGTTGTTTAGTGGTATGTCATTGTTGCTTATGTGTTGAAGATTAATGAACTATTTCATTAGTTGAAAACTTCCATGTTCCTAGAATTGTTTGTTGATTTATATATGTTTTTATGCTAGTGATTGGTTGCAAACAATCTTACAATTGATAACTAGTATACTTCTATATTCATGCATCTTAATTAAAGTTTGCTATCATTCTTTCTTTGAGATTCATGTCCATTTACAAATATGTTGTAATATTCTTTGTGTATTTTATTTAAGGTATTTCCATAAGCTATTTCAACTTGAAACTCCTTGAGGGCCTTAATTGGATTTCCCTTCCCTTGCTCTTTTTGTCCAAAATCTGATTTTCACCCAACATGATATGGTAGTCAAGCCAACATTCCAGATGGGCTTCTCATCCCAAATAGTGTGAAGTCTAATTGGTACATCAAAATGGGGAGATTCCCTTAAACTATAAGCAATGCACTTCGCCCCATCAACGCTAAGATAAACTTGCTATATCAGAATGAACTAAAACCTTAGCCACAAAGGTGTCCCCATCAAGCTAATAAACCTGAATCTAATAACAAATGCAACTATGACTTTTAAACCTTTAAACTAAGGAAGTGTATAGACAAGTGCTTTATAAAATAGAAAAGGAAACAACAACATTCACATATAATACTAAAAAATTTACCCTAGAAACTCTTGACCGAGAAAGATCTGTTTATGAGTGATCTTAACTGGCATAAAAATAACAATTGTAAAAGAAATACTAATTCACTCCTCCCTCTCAGTATTTCCAACATCACAAACTTTGAAAATAAATCATGATAGACACCAATGGACAATAGATCAATAGTTGTTGATCCTTCTATAGAGCCACCTTTGTTCCTTGTTTAAATGTTAGCTATGATCATCCTTGCTATAACCTTGTTGAGGCCTAAAGGTAATCCCTCGTGTCATTGTCTTGCTATTGACTATTTGGTGAATCCACTATGAATGCATGCTGTGGGTAATTTACTTGGTTCTCATGAGATATAACATGTGTACAAATATAGGTCCATGCATTATCATGTTTGAGTGTTGGGAAAAAAACTCTCCTCCTAGAAATTGATAAAAAAACAATGTTATTTAATCCATATAGATTGCATAGTATAAAAGTAAAATTATAATATCATATAGAATTTTATAAGTTGAATATTGATTAATAATTGGACATATAGTAGAATGTGTTTTTTGACATTTAGATTGAAGATTTGTATGAATAAATAAATGTTGAGATTAATTTCTTCACCATTACAATTTTACATCAGATTTTATGAGTTAAATTTTCACAAAATTAGCATAATTACCTTGTTAAACACCCCGCTTTAAAATTTTAGTAAAAAACTCATAAAATCCCTTTTTTCCTTTTCCTTGATATACGTAATGCATAAAAAAACCATGCCATAGTCAACATGACATCCCAATAAGGTAATTTTCCATGTACAAACAAACAACTAAAATACTCAAAAAGCTTTTCCATTAAAAGAGCATCCCATTTTACCAAACATAATTTGATCTACAATATTTAGACACATTAAAAAAACTAAAATATTGAACAAATTGCAAAAACAGTCCATCAAACTTTTTGAAAAGATACAAAATCCACGGACTTCATGAAGATGCTTATAAACTTAAGCACCATTAGAAAAAGTTATCAGGTGCAAATCATTAAACTATCACATAACAGGTTGATTGGGTTGATTGAAATGTCGTGCTATGCTTCAATCCACTTGTATTTTAATCGTTTAATTGTTTGTATTCTTTATTATTAAATATATATTTTTTATAATCAATTTACTTTTACATTTCATTTTTATTCCAATTTAAATTTTACTTTCACTTTTTTTTTTTTTTTTTACCTTTTTTTTTTCCTTTTTTAAAATATTTTATATATATATATTTTTAAAATATATTTTTTTAATTATCATAATTTTTTCCATCTTCTTATTATTATTTCTTTTTTTTTTAATTTTATTAATTATTGTGGTTTTAACAATAATGAGAATTTTTGTATTTGATCAAAATCTATATTTGGATTGCAACATAAGTTAATTGCATTAGGAATTACATTAGTCATTTGCTGAAGTCTTTTAGTTTGCTCTCTCATATCTAAAAGAAAAGCTAACCTCTAAAGAGAATCATTATTCTCACATACAAAGGTGGAGGTTCTGGAGATGAAGAACTTCCAATAGAACCCAATATATACCGTAAAACTTATAATACATGAATTATTAGTTAATGATATAATCTAGCATTACAATGTACTTGCCCAGCTGAATGGGCTCATTCATATCTAGACATTGTATCATATGAGCTCAAAGTCATGCTATATACCATTCCCCGAAGCTCTTCTACTTGCTACGAAAGCTCTTTTACTTACTGCTTGAGATAATTCATTTCGTCCTCCTGCTTCTCCACTTTGACACTCACTTCCATGAGGATATCCATCATATTGGAGGAGGCATAAGTTTATGCATTGTTATTAAATTTAAACTGCATTATCTCCACTTACAAGAGATGTAATTTGTCGTTTAGTTGTGTATAAAATGCAGAGAATCTTCCAGCCATAGCATGGAAGAAGACTTTAGCCTTAATTCACTTACTCGATGAAACAAGGACAATGAAAATAAACTCAAACCTCATATGAAATCAAGGAGTAAACAAAGAGATAATGTTCAAAAAATAGTCACCACTAGCCATCTCCCTCTCAATTATGAGAATCACATTCACAATTCGCCAAAGCAGAGAATTGCATATAGGGGATACACCTTAATTTTACATGCAATGAACTATGAATGTTTTAAATTCTCCAGGATATAATCAATGACTCAATCCTTAACCCAAAGGAACTCGAATTCACAAGGATGAATCATAGTAGTTTCATTCATAAGACAACAAAAGGAGCCAATACAATGTGCCAAACATCCACCGATTACAAGACCTATCACTGATAAATAATCAGTGTCCAATTTCACTCTAATATTTTTGCTAACTTCACAAGAGTGAATAGAGATAGACATAATATAATTGCAATGCCAATCACAAAGACAATGACACAATATAAAGTGCAATGCTAATCATAATGACAAAGACACAATATAATATGCAATGCAAATCACATTGACAAAAGAGTCTAGACTAGCCACCAAAGGACCAACCCAAGTTGCACTAACCTAGTTCTCACTCTTAGACAAAGGATACTTAAAATTAACAAAGGGCTATTTTTTATTATTATTCATATGTTTTTCCATCAATTTATATTCAATTTTTAATTCTATAATGTAGTTAATGTATTTATTATTATTAACTTTATTTTGTTTTTCCCACATGAAGTGGATGAGTAGTTGGAAAATGTGATCGGGGGATGGGCGCCTGCCACCCCACCTAATTTTAATATATTTAAGAGGGGTGGCATGACCTATCACCCCCATGCATGAAGCATGTGAGGATCATATTGTTTGTAATGACTAGCTGAATTCTGAAGTTTTTTTCTATGGTTTACTGGCAAAGTGACAAAATTTTATGCCCTGTGTTTGTTTTTTCCCTAATGAAGCTGGGATTTTCTTCCCCCCTTTAGGTATCTAGTAGCTTTGTGCCAACCTAACAATCGGTCCAAGATTCAGAAGGTATAGGGGGGATTTCTTATTTTAAATTGGTATGCCAGATTTTTTGATGAGAGGTTGAGGAATTACGTTAATATTTCCCTAGTTCTCTGGGTGGTGGGGGGAGTTGTAAGGTGTAAGGCAGTAGGTGATGGTAGTAAGTTGGAAGATGGACTCTATGTCAAGCCTCAGATGGGATGGTCGAGTTGCGCAAGATGAGTTTCAGTTTCAGGGTCTCTGACTGTCTAGATCGCAATTCGTCTTCTCAATCGTAAACTAATAACTTTTCTCTCTAGGCCTTAATTCATTAATTCCCTTAGTGTCTGTTTGTTCGTCGTTCATTGTGGGCTTTGGTAGAAGGTCTCTACAATTGCATGTTGATGGTATGTTGTTTTTAATCTTAGGGGATTTGTTGCACTTTCAAGGTTTTGTTTCCTCCCGCATTGGGATTTAGAAGCTCCTTCTTAGTGACTTATTTGGTGGGCTAGTTTACTGCAATCTAGCTTTTAGTTGTTTTCCTTTAAGCTTGTATGAAAATATCTAGGGTTTAGATGATCTTTGGTATAGTTCGTTCCTAGGGGAATTCGTCCATCCCTCTTCTTTTGCTTTGTTGTTCATCCCCAAGGAGTCGACCTCTGATTATGGCTATGGCAATTGGTGGATTTGTTTTTCTGGTTATGTATTGCTTCAGTTCTCAATGTTGACTTCATTTTATTTCAGAGGATGCAGGGGTGCTGCAGGGTTGGTGGCCATGAGGAGCATAGTTGGTCATGGGTCTAATCCTAGGCTCAGGATGTGGCATCTACTTATTATTTAGCTACCTCCTTGAGTACTTGAGGGGATATTCAAAGGCTTGAGAATCATGTTTTTGTTAGGTCTCCATAATACTAGTGTAGCCCCCCATATTATTGTATTTTGGCCCCCATATTTTTATTGTTGTGCCCTTACATTATTATTGTTATGTAGGCCCTAATTATATTTTGACACTTTAGGCTCCTATATATAACAAGGAGGCCTTGTCTTTTGAATCATCCAAGAATTTTTCATTTATGTGATCTAAAGGGAGGTTTTCCCCTCAAAGTGGCTTATTATCTAGTTGTTGATCTATCTTTTCTTACGTTTTTGTGCTATTTTGATCTAGATACAAAACATTTGGTACGAGAGCTCTTGATCCTAGGGTTTGACTGCTTCAAAGGAGTCATTGTGACATTTTTGCTATAAATTTGTTTACTGTGAAGCTTCAAATGTTGAAATTGCTACCACGTGGAGCCATATTGATGATCATATGTGTTGGGTGATTTAATTGTGAGTTAAATCCTTGTCATTAATTATCAACTTAGGGTTTGTGAACTGATGAAGTATACATGTATTATATGTACTAGGTGATTATTTCTTAGAATAGATTAATCTAATGCAAGAAACTTGAAACTAATTACAAAGCAATTTAAATCAATCCAATCCAATCCAAACATAAAGAAATTGAATCAATCTTAACAAAACAACTTGAATCAAAATAACATAAAATAAACTAAACTAAACTAAACTTGCATAAATGAAACCACACTTGCTTAAAATGAAAATCACACTTGCTGAATTAAAAATCACACTTTCTTAAAATGAAAATCACACTTGTTGAATTTAAATTCACACTTTCTTAAAAAGAAAATCACACTTGCTTAAAATTAAAATAAATGAAATAACATAATTACACAATGTTACCAATATGTACAAAAAATGAAAAAGGTGTGCAAACTGTGGTTGATGGGGGCCCTCCACTCCTCAACAAGCACACTGAACGATTATCAAAGCTTGGAGATCAAAGTAGCAATATGTATTCCATAAGATGAAGTTGGAGAAAAGCTCCAAAGGGATTACAATAATTCAACCCTCTTCTTCTCTATCCTCACTTTACAAATTACATATCTTGGATGGAACTTGGAACCCCTTTGTAGGAAGGACGCACTCATATTTATACAAAAACTTAAGATAACTGGTCAATAAATATAGATCTACATTTATCTCTTGTGGTTACAACCATTCACCTAAAAATATGAGATACAAATATTCTGAAAATTCTCTCCTAGTTTTGATAGGAGACACATATCAAAACATCCATGATTCTTGTTCTTTCAATATGCTTAGTCAATGATCCAAACCTTCTACAAATATTCTACAAATCTTCATGAGTTGGAATTGAAATTCGAATTTTTGGTTGAGTAGCCAAATAAGACCCTTATAGAATCTTCAAATAGGTCCACAATATCATAAAACTCACACCACTTTTAGATATATATGAGAACATGTTAATTTCCTAATATTTAATCATAAACTGTCTTAAAATACTTAAAATAAATGACTTGGAAAATAATATTGATAAACCCATATGATCATGAAAATGGTTATTAATATGGGGTTATGGAGCTATAGAATATGATAAAGAGTTATGGAATATGGTAAAATGATGGAAATGACGGTAAAATAGGATGACATTTTGGAGGCCCAACAATATGGTTACAATTTCATACTTTAGTTCATTATATTTTTGGAGATATGGTCCAAGTAAGTTTGGGTTTTTGTATGCTCCAGAATTCAGTCTCAAATAGTTGTCTTGAGGAAAATCATCATCACTTTATCTTTGAGCATTGGATTTGAATTATGTAAAAAGTGAATGAAATTTCACAGACTGTGGTTTTTTGGGTGGGATTTTCAAGGAAAAAGGTTGAATCAGTGACACGTGGCACGCCATACAAGTTTGTTCTACTAAACTAGTCCATAATCAAGCCATCGTGGGAGATTTTCAATAACTTTATCTTGAAGATTCCAATCTTAGTCTGAATTATGGAATTGGAAAGAAGACACCGAGAGCTACCTCATGATGCAATTTCACATCTTGGGAGGTTGAAATCATAGAGATGTAGTAGTTTCATGGTCATCCATATTGACAAGCTCAAAATCAAGCTCTTAAAAGGCTTGTACTTTTAACTTTGCATAACTTTTGTTTGAAAAAATATTTTGAAGTGATTCAAAGGGCACATTGAAGAAAATACATCATAAATTGATTCTGAAATTCCTCCAAAACAAAATGAAAAATCTATACCCATTAAGCCCTCAAGAAACTCTATTATGACACATGAAGAAGAAGAAATGCAACGTGATATGTCAAAATTGAGGGAATAATTTTCCCTCGCACAAAGAGAAACCAAAAATTAATTGGGAGAAATGAATGTGAAGATGCATGGTTTAGAAGCCAAAATCAAAGCAATCATGGAAGGTTTGAAGGATGGTTTAAAAGTAGAGATGGAAGATTTGAAGGAAGGTTTGACAAAGTTGCTATAGGAAATGCTTCCTAATGGTGATAAGGTAGTCCATGAAAATCATGATGAGAAAAAAATGAATGTGAATCATGATTTTAGAGACTCTAACTTTGGGTTGAAGACCAACCATATTACAAAGATTGATATGAGAAAGTCTTATGGCAAGGATCCAATAACATGGATACTACAGATAGATCAGTTCTTTGATTTACACGATGTGCAACACATACAAAGGTATACATTGCATCTTTATATTTAGAACCTAATCAATTTGCATGGTATCGATGGCTTTTCTCTTGTAAATCACTTGTCACTTGAACACTTTTTATGGAGGAATTGATAACACATTATGAAGATACAAAGAACAATACCTTCAATAGCTAACATATAAATGTCAAACAAAAGGGTTCAATTGGGGAGCATATTGAGAACTGCAAAAGATTGAATATCAAGATAAGTAATAATCCAAAGGAGAATAAGATTGATGTCTTCATAGGGAATTTAAGGATAACATCCAACATTAGGTTTTTATTTGGGAACCTAAGTCATTGGCATTCAGGTTGGAAAGAAAAGTTGAAAGAAAAATTATGGCAACAAGGATGTCTTACTTTCACAATTATAAAGATGGAAAGTGTTGTCACTCCTAGCTTCCCACAACCTACATGGTTGACACCACAACAACTAGAGGAAAAAAGAGCAAAAGGGATTTGTTGCGGTTGTGATAAAAAATACAATAAAGGTAATAAGTGTGTTGAGAATAAATAATGTTACACATATTGTGAAGAGTGTTGAAAAGTGTAACTAGGTTCGGTCTTCATAATGACATGTAATTGTGATTTTATGTAAGTGACATAAAGTAGAAAAATAAAATTATGGTAATACTTGCATCATGGGTTTCATGAGCAAGAGATTTTATTTTAAGTATAGGCTCCCATTGAGAGCCCTTAGGGATATTGTCTTTTGAAGTGGTATGGTCTGGATTGTCCACAGTCTTTTTTTCATTGAGTCGACGTTTCAAACCCCAAAGGGGGTCCATCATCAGGACAAATTTGAAAGATAGAAAATGAATGAGCGATTGTTGAGAGAAGAAGACAAGAAATCAAACTTTCTATTAAGGCAATAAAAAGTAACATAGTATATCCACCTTAAGTGTTCTTAATATTGTATGTTTATCAACTAAGCATAGAGTGTTAAGTTGCGCTGGTAAGAAAATCAAATAGTTTCCCATCTCAAGATGTGAAAAAATCCCTTAGGGATATTGTCATCTAGTCATAAAAGCCTAAAGAGTTATTTTCATGAAGGCATGTTACACATTGTAAAGAGTCATACTTGTCTTTGTAAGTAATCCTCCAAGACCTTGTCATTATCCCTCACTCAAGACGGCCTATAATGAAGAGAAAAATATAGAAGATGAAGTCGACCTCTCTACAAGGGATCACGTCAGCCTAATGGACATGGAAAAACAAGTATATATACCCATACTCAACCTCATTTGTATACATGGAATTCGGTGAAGCAAGTCTACAAAGAAGTGTGATAAAATACTAGAAGAATCCTCTAGATCAACAAAGCAAGAAGGAAGGATAACGAAGATCATTGTGGACTATTTTGGTCTAGTTTACCCTCCCATGTGTGAAGGTAGTAGATCCAAAGGTGTCAAGAGGAGGTCGAAGGATTGCACTCACATTGAAGTGCTCTTGTTTGGGTGGAAATATTTGCTATAGGAAGTCGAGTAAGAGAGGAAAGAGTCTCCTTCAAGGAGGAGTCTATTCAAGTGGAAAATCTGATCTAGGGTTTCTACTGTCAAGAAAAAGAGTTGCAGAATGACAAGGAGAGGCTTAAATTCTAGAGGAAGACAAGAAGGAGAAGAGGAAAAGTAGGGTTCAAGATGATGCTAGTGACTTGGTCTTGGGAGGAACCTAATGTCAAGGGTCTTTTTCATGGTCTTGGTATTCGTCAATTGAAAGATTTATAAGAATAATTTCACTGGGGTGTTCCTCTCAAAGAGTGAGAGGTTTTGGCCTTGGTTGACAAGACTATATACTGTGTCTCTTGTCTCTTTATTGTTCATGATTTGGTAATTGTCTTGATGAAAAGAACACAATAATAACTCAAGAAGAGAATATCGTAATCAAGAAGTAAAAAGGCTATCACAATAAATTATCATAAGTAGTGAAATCACCTAACTATCGATGCCCTAGATTTCTCAACAAAGAGGAGGGAGAAAATGAAGAAGAAACATCAAAATAAGAAGATATACACCAGGAACCAACCCCAGAGGTTGAAAAAGAAGAATTGAATCTGACCATATCTTGTAATACACTGACATGAATTACCACTCCTCAAACTCCCAATATAGAAGGATACATCAATAAGAAAAAGGTAATAGTGTTGATTGATTCAAGTAGTACCCACAATTTTATTCATTATAATATAGCCAAGGAATTGAATTTATTTCTATATCCAACACCATAGGGTCAAGAGATGGTTGCAAATGGAGGAACTGTAAATTTCTTAGGCAAGTGTCAGTATCAATTTAACCATGAGGGAATATGTATTGAATAGTCCAATGATTTCCATTCAAATGGGTGGTGTTGATGTTGTATTAGGAGTCCAATGGTTAAAATATTCGGGGATGATAGAGTTTAATTTTAAAGAACTCTTCTTGAATTATTTACGAGAAAGAAAGGAAATTGAATTAAGGGGTATCATAGGAAAATCAGGGAAGAAAATTAGATCTAATGACATGACAAATATTTTGAAGAAGGAACAACAAGGTGTAATTGTACAATTATGATCACTAGACATTCAAACATCGAAATCATCCATTTCTCCAGATCTCCAAAGAGTATTGGACAATCATTCCAAGGTATTTGAAATTCCCAAAGGTCTCCCACCTATTCATGATCGATCATGATCATGTTATTCACTTGATTCCAGGAAGTGTTCCTCTAAATGTCAGACCTTACAGATAGCCCTATGCCCAAAAGAGTGAAATTGAAAATATGGTTGTAAAAATGTTAGAGGTAGGTATAATTCAATGAAGCCAAAGTTCTTTCTCTTCTCAAATAGTCTTAGTAGAGGAAGGATGGTTCATGGCATATGTTTCTAGATTGTAGGGAGCTCAATAGGCTCACTATTAAAGATAACATTCTCATTCTTGTCATTGATGAATTGTTGGATGAATTATATGGATCAATTTACTTCACCAAGCTAGATCTTCATTATGGATGTCATAAAATTAGAATGAAGATAAAAGACATTAACAACAACAACAACAACAACAACAACAACAACAACAACAAACAAAAAAAAAAAAAAAATAAAAAGGGCCATTATGAATTTTAGTCATGCCTTTGGCCTTACTAATGGCACCTTCCCACATTTCAAGGTTTTATGAATTCCACTTTCAAACCCTTCCTTTATAAAATGATTTTTTTTTTTTTTTATTTTTTTATGTTTTTATTTTTTATTTTTTATTTTATTATTATTATTATTATTTTTGTTTTGTGACATACTAATCTACAACAAGTGTTGGAAAGATCATGTTCAACATGTTGATAGGATACTTAAACTATTGGAGGAGAAACAATTGTATGCAAAACCCTCCAAATGTTTCTTTGGGATACAAGAGGTGGAATATTTGGGTCGTATTGTATCTCATGAGGGTTTTAAGGTAGACCCTAAGAAAATTATAGCCATCAATGAATGGAAAATCCCCAAAACCTTAAAGCATGTTCAACGATTTCTCCGATTGATAGGGCATTATCGGAAGTTTGTTAAGGAATATGGGAAAATAGCAACATCTCTGGCAACATTATTGAATAAAGATGCATTTTTTTGGACTCCAAAAGCAAATAAGTCCTTTGAACATCTTAAAGAAGTAATGTGTCGAGCTCTGGTCTTAGGTACACCATATTTCACAAAAACCTTTATTGTGGAATGTGATCCCTTAGGAAATGGAATTGGTTTTGCTTTAATGCAAGAAGGAAGACCCATTGCTTTTGAAATTCATCCAATAAAGGGAAAGTATTTACATAAATCTATTTATGAGAAGGAAATGTTGGCAATAATACATGCCTTGAAGTAATGGCGCCCTTACCTAATGGGACGATTCTTCAAGGTAAAAACAAATCATGATATCTTAAATACTTATTGGAACAAAGATTATCTTCAGAAGAGCAACACAAATGAGTCACAAAGATGTTGGGTTATGCCTTTGAAATCATCTACAAAAAAGGAAGAAAAATGTTGTTGTAGATGCACTCTTAAGAAGGGATGAGCATGTGGAAGCATTTCTTCGTGTCATTTCTATTATCCAGCCTAATTGGATAATTGAAGCAAGGGATGAATGGAAGAATGAAAAAGAGTTGTGGACACTCATTCAAAAGTTGCAACAAGATCCTAGTACATATGAAACATTTATCTGGAAAAATGATTCATTATGGTACAAAGATCGTTTATATCTATGTAAGAACTCCCAACTTAAAAAGAAGATTTTTTTGGCATTGCACACCTCTCCTATAGGAGCGCACTCAAGATTTTATAAAACTTATCATAGGGTCAAGAAGTTGTTTTTTTGGGATGGCCTTAAATATGATATTCAGAAGTTTGTGGCAAAATGTTTGGTTTGCCAACAAAATAAAGTTGAGACAATTAATATCCCAAGTCTTTTACAACCGTTAGCCATTCCAAGTCAGCTTTGGGACGAGGTCTCAATGGATTTTATCACAGGTTTACCCAAGTCTGAAGGAAAGAATGTCATCATGGTGGTAGTTGATAGACTTTTCAAGTATGCATACTCTTGTGCACTATCTCATCCTTTCAAAGCCAATACAATCGCTCCTGTATTTGTGGAAATAGTTCAAAAGGTACATGGAAACCCAAAGATTATTATAAGTGATAGAGATCCCATTTTCACTAGAAATTTTTGGACAAATTTATTTTCTTGTCTTGGTACTCAATTAGCACATAGCTCATCTTATCATCCTCAATTTGACAGACAAACTGAGATAGTGAACAAATGTTTGGAAGGATATCTTCGTTGCTTTGCATCTAATTAAAAAACACAATGGGTTAAGTGGTTACCTCTAGAAAAATGGTGGTATAATACTTCCTTCCTAACCATAGCAAAAATGACCCCATTTATGGTGCTTTATGGATACCATCTATTTTCCATCACACCATCTTTAAGAGAAAATTCTAAGGTTCAAGCAGTGGAAGATCACATCAAACATCAACAACAAGTTCTCCAACTCTTAAAGGATAACCTGACTCTAGCACAAAATCAAATGAAACAGCAAGCATATCAACATCACAGTGAAATAAGTTTTGATGTGGGTGATTGGGTATTTTCACGACTACAACCATACAGACAAATTTCCTTTAAGCAAGCTAAGAAGGATAATAATTATCACCCAAGTACTATGGCCCTTACAATGTGTTGCAAAAGATTGGTATTATGACATACAAATTGGAGGTTTCTGCATCTTCACAAGTACACCTAGTTTTCCATGTTTCATGCTTAATTAAGGTTATAGGTGACAAACTCCTAGTTCAAACTATATTTTTAGAACTTTATGAGGAAAGAAAAATCATATTGGAACCTGAAGTAAACACGCAAACAAGAATCTGGCAGCTATGAAATCGATCAATTTTAGAGTACCTCATTAAGTGGAAGAACTTACCTACTGAAGATTCCACATGGAAGGATGAAAATTTCACACAGAAGCATCCAAAACTACTCAAGCATTGAGGAAAACACTTTTTTAAAGGAGAGGGGCATGTTAGCCCCCCATAATAATAGTGTAGCCCTTATATTATTGTTGTTGTGCCCCAATATTGTTATTGTTGTGCCCCATAGAAGCTCATTATTGTTATTGTTGTGCCCTTACATTATTATTGTTATGTAGGTCCTAATTATATTTTGACCCTTTAGACTCCTATATATGTCAAGGAGGTCTTGTAATTTGAATCATCCAATTTTTTTTCATTTATGTGATGTAAAGGAAGGTGGCCCCCTCGAAGTGGCTTGTTATCTAGTTGTGGATCTATCTTTTCTTATGTTACTGTGCTATTTTGATCTAGATACATAATAGTTTCCCTAGAGCAATATGCTTACTCATATTGAGAGATTTTGGAGTTGGTTTCTTGTTGACTTCCTAAACTTGGTCACACAAGAGGAAGACGAAACTAGTGCATGCATTTTGTATCTCCATTGGTAGTTAATGACCATGCTAGGAAGAGTTTTAAGAGAAAAACATGAGGAAAAGCATGACATCATTTATTTCTTTAATGATATTCAACAAAATGAGTGGAAGAAGCAAACATGCCCCGACAAATGGGAAGCTCACTTAGCTCACATGGAAAGTCATATCCAATGTGAGTTTAAACCTGTAGTGCCACCTAACTCAAGTGCAAAGGATCGAGCTCTTGCGATGTCATCAAGAACCAAAATTGGCTACCATGTTCTAGTTATCTTTTAGTTGTCTTCTTTTGATTTTATATTACCAATGTTATTCCTTGTTTCTAACAAATACTCTTTGTTTTCACATACATTCTAATAATAACATAATGAGGTTAGTATATTTTGGTTATCAATGATGTAATATGTTTTTACATAAGATAA
>APFE030785381.1:48771-80840 GCA_000404065.3 Pinus taeda
AATAAAATTAAATAGTTTAAAATTTTAATTTTAGTAATTAACCATATCGTTCTGCATTTTATACATCCAAACATGACATTCAATAAAACTATTATAAATAGAGGTTCCCTCTTCATTTACAAATAGAGATGCAGTTTTTATATATAATACAATCCATATAACTCGTTTTCAATTGCCCCCTTAAGAAAATGGAACCATGTTAATGTTGCATCCCCCTCCTCCCTTATTTTTTTTTCCTAGTAAGAAAAAGATGTTGGTTAATACTATAGGTATAAAAAACTAGTACATCCTATCCTATTGGAAAATTCATATAGAGTTTGTCATATGTGGAAAAGCATCATATGAGATACAATGAGCAACAAATGCAAATAGTAAATCAAAACATACAACGTGTAGATCCTCCAAGGTGCAAGCCAAAGCAGGTACCCATAACCATTTGCCTATATACGAGAATAAAAAAATAGTAACCATATAGGCTGTCATAAGTTTGAGAAGCAAAAGTCATGAAAGAGCATATACCAAAATACAGTATGGTGTCAATAGTGACCAAATTGTGTAACATAAACATAAAAACATCATCCAAGGAGTGGCATGTTGCCAACATCCATAGTGTAGCTATCCATCCCTAGAGTGATATGCATGTTTCCAGTAGAGTCCAAAATGCCGAGTTTAGATATGTCATTTGCAGTAGTATTAAATTCTCAGTGAATATGCTGGAAGGTAATATTTTGAAATGTACCTTTGATATATTCAATGTTCCTAAGCCAACCCTGTAAATGTGAATGGGAGATAGAGGAAATTCCCAACACGTGATTGATAATGGCTTGCGAGTCCCCATAGATTTTCATTCTCAGAATATCCAGGTATCTAGCAAACCATAATAATCCGTAAAGTGTAATGGATTCAAATCTTGTATTAGTCCCATTGCTTCCAGCCTAATGGATTCTATAATGTTGGTTTTGATTGATGTGAATCCACACCTCATATCCACAAATTCCGCCCTGTTCTGTACCATTGAAATAACTAGCTGGGAAGGATATATTCGAGGCATTTTTTCTATGAGTGACTAAATGAGGCACTGTATTAGTCTGCAATAGAGGTCTCAATGAGGAGGCTATATTGTTCATAATATGGTTGACATTGAGTGTTTTGCCATCAAATATAATGAAATTCTTTGCCTTCCAGATTTCCTAAAAAATCAAAAGAGGGATTGCCATTTTTCTTTTGGGCCTCTGGCTCCACCATATCAAGCAAGTATCAATAGTCTCATGTGAAATATGTGTGAAAGAGAATAAACACGATATCTTAGTCCATACCTATACAACTACTGGGAAAAGCAATAAGATGTGCAAATTGTTCTCCTCCTTCATTCTGCATAAGACGCATTGTCCAGGTCCATTTATGCCTCTCTTCCCTAGATTTTTCCAAGTTAATGGCTTATTTTTCTATGCTAGCCATGTATATAATATGATCTTGATTGAGACCTGGACCTCCCAAAATTTGGTAAACCAGCATGTGGTCTGTATATCGAGTACACTACAATAGATGTTGAGGTAGGTGCCCGCAACAGAGATAGAACCTCGGTGTAAACGACGACCCCACCCAATATAATCCCCAACCTCTACTTTGCATATTCCAGAATTGCGCATCGCATTAATCAGACTATCCCAACTCCCAGAAACTACTCCTGTCAATCAAATCTCCTCCGCACTTTTCCAAATTAGTGTGATTCCGTACCATGTTTTGATTGTTTGTGCAAGGTAAAAAACCCCTATGGAATTTAGACTGTGTGTAAGAGCTTCTATGTAATGTCTCTCAATCCTAGTGCCTAGGATACTGTCCCTGCCAATGATGATCTCCTTCCCCGAGCCAAATATCCAACATGTCCACTTCAATAGCCAATACTTAATCTTATTGAAGTTGATCCATATGGTGGATCCATTTGGTTTTCCTATTAGACCATCTCTCATCCAACGTTCAACCTTTATGCCCCTTAAATATTTCGATCTAATGATATCTCCCCATAGACAGTTACCAAACAAACCACAATGTAAGGATTTGATCAGAAGAGCACATCCAAAGAATTTTAGATTCAAAATTGCCCAGCCTCCTAGTCTCTTAGGCATGGTGAGATTTGGCAGCTTGATGAGGTGGAATTTGAAGGTTTTTTCGGATCCTGCCCATATAAACTTTTCCATAATACAATTTATTTTTCTAATAATCATGGCATGGAGACAGAAAAAATGTGCCCAATACATCGCTAATTGCCGCAGGACTGACTGTTTGAGGGTGACTCTACGACCGAGAGTTAAGCACCGATGTTCCCATCCAAATATATTTTTGTGGAATCTGTGAACAATCCATAACCAATCATTGATCTTGTAATTATTTGGATTTATGTTGAAACCCAAGTATTTTAAACTAGAGCATATTTATTGTACTTCCACTGTAAATATATAATTAATGTCCTGTTGTTGCCCCTCCGCAAATAATAACAAGGATTTTCCCTTATTATAAGTAGCCTTGATGTTCTGCCAAACCTGCAGAAAATGTTATATAATGTAGCCCACTTCATCCTATAAAGCATACCAAAAACTAATATGTCATCTACAAAAATTCTATGTGAGACCCTAATGCCTCAACCCACAGTCAGTCCATGGAATCTGTCCTGTGAACATGCATTTTTTATTTTATGGATGAGGCCATCCATGATCAGAATAAATATGAATGGTGATAGTGAGCATCCTTGACGTAGTCCCCTACTAGCCCCAAAGAAACTTGTGGGATATCCATTAATAATGACCACATATTTAATTGATGTAACACATGCCATAATCCACTCAATGTTTTGCATCTCCAGGTCAATCCTATGTAGTATAATGCGAAGGAAGTTCCAATAAGATTTTTGTAAACCCACCTTCATGACAACAACTTCCATCTTCTTAGTGTGAATGGAATGCATGCATTCCTATGCTGTAGAAACCACATCATGTATTAGTCTATCCTGTAAGAATCCATATTGCTTTAGAGAAATGTAAGTGGACAAGGTATTCTTAATTCTAAGTGCAATGATTTTGGAGATAAGTTTGTATACCAAATTACAAAGTGAAATGGGTTTGTAGTCTGTGAAGGACCCTAATTCACTATGTTTTGATATAAGTGCAATGAATGTGGAGTTGATAGCCCCAGTAATGTGTCCTCCAAGCTTGGATTCTTCAACCATCCGCACTGGGTCTAGTCTGATTATATCAATAAAATGTTAGAAGAATTCGACCGTCCATTCATCTGGTCCAAGGCATTTATCTTCGATAAAAGAATTTAGGACCAAGTGTACTTCCTCCATATTTACAGGCTTATATAACTCCCCATTAATTATTAGAATCAAACATGGTGGGATATGAATCTGAACCACAAATTTGGTCCTCTATACATGTACCCCCTCTTGTTTTGTAGGCATCGTTGAAGAAACTTACCGCCACCTACTGAATCTTCGGAAAAGTATGTGCCATGTTGCCACTTGAGTCCTTTATACTCCATATGGTGCTTACATGCCTCCTAAAATTTTCATACCTTTGGAAAAATTTGGTATTCCTATCCCCCTCTTTTAACCACAATGCCCTGCTTTTGAATCTCCAAGTGAACTCATGTATGTGAAGGATCGTATGCTTCTTTTCCTCCTAACCTTTGATGCTTTTAATGAGCTCTTAGGTAGGGTTCCCAACATCCAAGATTTTACCAAAATTTTCCAGCTCCATTTTAATATAAGCTAACTCCTTAATCATGTTCCTTTTTTCTTGCGTTCCCATTTCTTTACCTCCAATTTTAAATCAAGTATCTTCCTGTATATAGCCTACATGGGAGTATTATCTGCATCCCTGTATTAAGTCCATAAATTTTGAATTAGAGAATTAAAGTCCGCATCTTCGATCCAAATACATTGAACTTGAAAGGCATACCCAAACACAATTCATCCCTCCTCCATATTAATGTCATGGGCAGGTGATCATATATGTATGTTTTTAGAACCTCTAATTGAAGAAAACCCATTCTTTCTAGCAGATCTTCATGTACCAAGTATTTATCCAGTCGCTTGGCAATATGTTGTGATTTGGCTCTGCCATTGTGCCAGGAGGGTACAATTTTTTGTGGTCGAATGTCCATCAAATTATTATCATAGAAAATAGATTTGAGTCGATCCACAAGTGGATCCATCCTATGAGCCGAGCCCCAACATTCTTCCAGCATAAAGATCGCATTACAATATCCTGCCACAATGAGGGATCCAATTTTTAGGATGTATGATGACTCCAGTCTAACCCAAAAAGAAGCCCTATCCTGATATGGAGCATATAGGTTTATGATACGAAAATGACTAGCTAGTCCCCTGAGTCGACGAGAGATTAGTATACCAGCAAAACAACTATAAGCCTTGAAAGTTGACCCTCACAGATTCCAAAGTGCCACTAGTCCCCCGGAAAGACCTAGAGAATCTATAGCCACCATATTCCAATCCATAATCATTTTCCTAAATTACTCTAACACCATTTGAGAAATCCTCATGGATTCTTGAAGAAGGATGATGTGGGGATTAACAAAAGAAAATAGATCTTTGAGGGATAGGAATTTTTTCGAGTCCCCCATTCCCCGCATATTGAGGGAAAGGTATAGGGTCATGTTGCATGGAGACCGGGTGGCGAAGCTTTAAGGGCCTGAGGTTCGAAAGAGGAACTAATAGGTATATTAATAAGGGAGGCATAATTAGTAAAAGAAATCAACTTAAATTTGGGCCTCCCTTGGAAATGTCTGCTACCCCGCTTCTCCTGGCATGGAACGATGATGTTAAGGGTTGCATTGGGGTTTATAACTAGAGAGGTTAGAGGACACTCCAGGTGGATAGATAAGTTTTTCAGCTCAAGGGCTGGGTTTGAAAGCATAAATTCAATGCCGCTATCCACTGAGTTCCTAGGGGAAGAAATAGGCGTTTGGGGGGAGTGTGGGGAGTCACGAGGAGCCGAGTTGGAAGGGTGTGGAGGATTCTCTAACATTCTCAACAGAGAGGGATGAGATTGGGATGCCAAACATTCAGGGGACATCAAGGATGCTAAGGGCGGGGAAGGTGAAATCGCCAACATTAGTGGAGGGGAAAGTGTGGGGATAACTATGGAAGTTCAGGTAGATGAGAAGAGGAAACAAAATGTATAGTACCTGAGTTAGTTGAAGCAATAGGGGAGGTGCGAGGGGAGGATGGCGTAGCAATGGGAGAAGTGGAAGATGGGTATTCTAAAGACCTCAAACTAGAATAAGTGGGATAGTTGTAAAGTGGGGTACCTGATTGTCGATGCTGATGATTGCCAGCTAGTTTCTTCCTTCCCACCACCATGTTGTTGTACCTCTGCCCATGTAGCACCCTTTTCATTTCGAGCCGCTCTGCCCACAACCCCTGAGGGCACTATGCCATAAGATGTCCTGTGTGGTGGCAAATCAGATCCGAATGGAATACACCAAAATCTAGCCTTTGATGTATATGGATTGTAGGAAGGTCTTGAGAGAAACCATGTTCAATTAAAATCTAGGCAACCCTTTTGTCTCTAGCACCCAAACACTTCGAGTCCACATAGATGAATTTACCAATGGTGTTTCCAATGTCTGTAAAGACCCTTCTAGTCCAGAACTCAATGGGAAGATCTGATAGTTTAACCCAAATCAACTTGTTGGGAGGGGTATCCTTGAGTGGGTTAAAACCAATATATCATGGATGAAGAGATAAAAAACTGTGCCCTCTCACGAACGACAATTTGTGAATTTTCTCCAAAACCTCTTGATGTAAGAAGTGAAAACTGTACCAAGAATTCACGAGGTGGCTAACTGTAGGAGTGTAGCCGAGCAACGATTTCCACTGAGTCGCAACCCACGTCCTCATCTCCTCTTCTTGCATATCAAAAAAGTACCAGCGAAGTACCAATGCTCATTTCTGAAGGCTAATCACTTGGTAAGGAGAACATGATAACCAAAAATGAACAACTGTGTTTGTGGAGAAGTCCCAATCACTCGACATCGTGGTCTAGTCTTAGGGCCTCATGAGGAGTCGTGGCGATGTGAAAATTGTGGTGGACCTGCATGTGTGACATTTGGATAGTCCCCCTTTGGCAAGTGAGAAAGGATAGTCTACGCTTCTAGTAGAATAGTAATTGCATGGCTCCTTGCTGTCATATGAACTTGTCATTGAGTAGGCCATGGGGCCAGAGAAGGGTCAAGTGGACGTGCCAACTCTCCCTCCAATGTGGTGCAGATGAAAGCCCCATGTTCCGAGGTGTTGGATCTGAAAATATCCGATAAGTCCATAGACCCCCAGTTGGAATAGACAGGTGTTAGATGACTGGTCCAACGTGAAGGGGCACAATAGGTAGCAAAATATGGGTGGAAAAGGTAGGTAAGATAGAGATGTGGGAAAGCACTAGCGGAGATAGGTGGAAGTAGGAGAGGGTAGTGTTAAATATAAAGGATAATTTTAGGAAGAAGTTGAAAGGAATCGAGTCCCATCACTAGTGAAATTGGGCAACATGTATCACCCATGACCCATATATCCCCAACCACCCCACCGTTGATCCACTTCCCAATTTGGTAAATTAATCTTAATATAAGGAAAATTCCCAAAATACCAACCCCTGATCAGCGAGGATGTTCGATAATCAGAATTATATGACAAAATTTTGTAGAGCATAAATAACTTGAGGGTGGTGAAATAATGTTGCTTTGTAATATGCCACCCTCGACCTCTCAGATAAGCAAGCACAAATTAATTTGAAATGATCGGAAAATAGGGAAATGTGAGAAATCCGGTAAGTTCCACTAGAAAGTGTAATAGGGTATGCTAATGGAAAAATCATCCCACATAGCAACAACAACAACAACATCCCAAGAATGTCCACCATCTATTACAACATCTTACTCTGAAATTTTTGCAGGGTCGGGAAATGATGAAAGTGTCAATCCACTTCCTCTAAGAGTTGAGTAATTCATGATTTCTATACATGATCCATGATCTAGGTGCGCTGAAGGACATGCTATATTATGTATATCAACCCACAGAGGCATATGGTCTTCGTCGTAAAAAGCTCAAATGATCACAAATGATACAATATAGGATTTATATGGCAATGAAAAATATGACAACTATGTGAAATATCTCAAATGTGAGGATGTTAAACATGTCCAGGGGAGGGATAGTGGAGAAACCTTAAAAAACAATGGCCAGTCGACCTCCCAGGAAAAGAATGTAGATGGAGCCTCAATTGTGGGAATGTATGGGAGACAAATATAAATCGATATTATACCAGTGACCAAAGCCAAAGTGAGGGGCAAAGAAGATAACAACAAGTCAAGTGATGTGTCAAAAAAAAGTAGTGCACCACATGCTCAGGCTAAAATGTCTGACCATAATAGTGGATCCATTTAAAACTAGTAACAAACAACCCACATATAGAAAATGGAGTCAATAAGTAACCTAGCACCTTGTTACCTCAAAGTCCACACCTAGTGCAGTCGCTGGAGCAAGAGCCACAAACTTGTAAATGACTTTGTCTTTGATAGTTGAAAAACAACAACAAACGTTGGAACACAGTGCAATATAAGTTGTGTTACTAGGAAAATGTCACCAACTTCAAGCTGCTGAGACCATTTCCGGAATGTTGTTGTAGACCTCCCGGAATCCAATACCTCTCCCTCCCTCCCACTCTTATCTCTGGTCAAAAGGGACTTTAACCCATATTTCTTACTAAGCAATGCATCATTATTTCTAAAAATTAGAAAGCTTTCCAGAAATCATTAACTTTGTTATGAGCAAATAATTTTATCCCCTTATTCTACCCGAAAAGAAAATAAACCAATTTGCAAAGAATACAATCCCATAAATACTTTTATAGGTAAATTATGAGTAATATTCACTAATCACGCTGAAATTCAAATCACCATTATTTAATTATTATTTTCACCTGGTGCATTTATTCCTTTAATATTTGTATTTCCCTTGTGTATCATTATCGAGTTTACTTACAATACAATAATGGGACTATACTATTGCAATTTTATTTTAATACTCAACTATTATAATGACTTAAGGTATAATAATGCGAGCTCTTAATTTTAATTTTATTACTTTTCTTTCTACCATGAACTTTTATTTTCACCCCTTAACGCATAATATTTGTTTTAGTGAGTTTTGTTCACTATGGTTTATCTCCCATGCATTTTTTGAATGTTTGGATATGTAAAAACTTTATTTTATGAAGTACGCACAGTTATCATAAGCCTATATAACAATTTTCTTATATTAAGCCTATAAGGATTCATGCTATAAATCTCGCGGCACGACCACATAACACTAATTCCATATATTTATTTCAAACAATGGGATATATTGTAGGTAATGAAAATGATGGCCTTAAATGTTTTAGTGATAATAATGCATTTTTAGAGGTTTCAACATTAATATTGCAACCCAACGTTTGTACAAAATTAAGAGGTAACCTGTATTATATATGTAAATCATAATTTTTTTTACTTCTCAATGCATATTAACTTATCAAGAATTTTTCTATGTGATCAAGTGGAAGGAGTGGTTATGAAAATTCACACTCACTGAAATTGGCTTATTTTTGCAAGATATGAGAATATAGGAAATAAAGTTACAAGAAACAAAGTATAGGAAAGTAAAATTTGTACGAAACAAAGTACAAGAAAGTAAATTTTGTAGGAAATGAAGACTATATTTCTTTATGATGGAAAGAACATTACCACATTTGCAAGGAGATCAACCATACTCTCCTTTTTCAGAAAAGCACATCAAAGCACACAAAAACTCGCAATAAAGAAATATGTGGTCTTTTAATGTAATCCTATAGATGTGACAATTTTCTTCTCAACCTCCACTCATTCACTAGATCATGTCTAGTATGCTTATTCAAGGTGTCCTTAAAATAAAAAACATAAAAAACATAAAAAACATGAAAAATGATGCAAACCTAAAGCTATTAGACATGTTCTATAGTAAGCTCCATTATTCTACAGAAACACCTACAATTCTACAAGAAAATCATAATTGAACTAAGTAAAACAATTTGATGAAAATGAGATAAAACTTGATAAATAATTACTTCTAGCACATGCAACTCATGATAACAATTCAACAACTAAGAAGCATCATATTTCTAAGTTTCTATAGGAAACATCAAAATGCACTATTCACTGAACTTAACTATAACAACAAAAGAAATCATGATAGTTTAGGAAATAAGGATGGAAATGAAAAAAAAAAGTATAAGTGTCTCCAAAGTGCATGTGGGTGGCCCTCCCTAAGGTGTTTAAAGACCTAAGTAAAAACAACTAAATTCTTTCCAAATAAAACTACTTCTCCATTAATTCAAAGTCAACATCATACAAGGTTGAAAATTAAAAGTTGCAAACCTACAAATAAAAAGTAGTATTCTTTCCTCCCAAAAGTTATCTCTCAACTTTATTGAGTCTTCTATTTATACAAAATGTTGAGGGAGAAGTCTCCTCAATAAGAGGGATGTTTTCCCTTCAAAAATCCCTACAATTACATCAGTTGGTCTCCTTGGGATTGTTGCACAACCACCTTTCATCTTAACTACTAATAAATCCTAGTTTCTAGCAATATTGTAAGTTCACACTAGAAGCCAAGGGGATAATGTTACACATCATTTTGTCACCACTAAGAAAATGACCGCAAATTTGGATCTCTGACTATCTGATGAACTCTTTCAAGCAATCCCCTACAATGTTGGAAGAAAAACCATTATAAAAATAACAAGAATTCTAGATTACATTGCTTAAAAACCTAATTTGAAGAATTGTCACACTTTTCCTAGTCATTACTTGCGCAAACACAATTTAGGTCATTATAGCTTGCATAATCCTGCGCTTTGTCTTCAACTAAAAGGTACAAAAACCTTTAAAACATAGGTAAAAATAAAAATCAATTTATAGAAGCCTTATTGGGGAATACTATATCAACAAGAAGGACCCCCTACCTATTTGGGCCTCATCCCATGATTCATGAATATATTCCCTCTCATTATGGAATCGTAATCCCCATCTTTGTGGATTTGAACCTTAGAAAGAGGATCTCTAACCCTCTCCTCTTGGGCTATAAATTCAACACATACAAGAGGGAAAGGGGTTGACTTTTGATGTAAACTTATGCTGTCAATTTGAGGTTGGAAGCTTGTCACTTAAGGGAGGATTAGAGACTATTGGAAGTAGATTTGTCAACATCAAGGTTAGGTTGGATCTCTCCTTTTTATTCAATATTAATACAAGAAATTGTTTCTTTCCTATTTTCACTTGTTATAATGCTCATTGCAAAACTCGATCTTTTGCATAGTTTGTAGTTGAGTATTGGATTCATGTTTTTTTTTACAAGAACGGGTATGGAATTATATTGATCTCTGGCCAAAATGCCTTTCACCAGTTACATTTGGTCGGGCATAGCCCTTCAAATTTCCTTCCACTAGCTGGTCAGTGGTCCTGACTCCTGGATACCCGCGGACTTTGTTCCAGCCTATCGAAATTATCTCAGTTATTTTCCCTAACTTAAATAAACAAACAAACTGATTCAGCAAAATGCAGAAGAACATGACAAACGTTATGGAATGGAGTCCCAACTCTCAATTTCATCTACCAAGAGAGAGCCAGCAGAAAGAGGAGCTACCCTGTTGGCTTCTATATCAGCATCTTTATTATTTTCTCTCAAAACATGGAGGAGAGATGTAGTCCGGAAGGATTTCATCAAGGTTCTCATTCTTGAAATGATTCTTGCTAGGCTGATGTCTACAAGAGAGGAGTTCGCTACTAAGACTTTGATGATGGCTTGAGAATCTCCTATGATGCTGACTTCTGAGAGATCCATAGCCTTTTCTTGCTTAAGGCCTTGCAAAAGTGCCAAGGCTTCAGCCTGCATGCTGGTTGACTGCCCTAACCCCCAAGCGAATTTTTCCACTGTTATGCCCTCTTTGTTTTTTATAATGCCTCCTACTCCAGCCAATCCAGGATTGCCTTTCGCTGCTCCATCAAAGAACAAAGAGGATCTGGATTGCCTGAGAAGCAAATCCGACAGTTCGTTCTCCTTTCCCCTGAATTGCTATTCTTTTGTAATCTTGTGGTGCCTAGTTTCATCAGAAAAATGAAGGCCCATCGAGGCGCCCCAATCTAAGTCCTGCTGACTCAGGTTCAGCTCCGGAAGATAATCCCCGAGACTTTCTTTCCAAAGGCACTTTGTTTTAATGATAATAACCTGTGATTTGAGTCTTTCCTCCCTGAAGACTCTTCTGTTACGCTCGAGCCAGATCTACCAGCAAGCGAATTTCGGCAGGGAGAGCCAGGCTGCTCTAAATATTTCGTTTTTTGGGAGAGTTTCAGGATAGTAATTCCGCCAATTTGCAAAGAGGTCAGGTATAGTCATGGGCAGTGTAAAATCGGATTGCCAGAAACTCAGGAGACCTTGCCATATTTTTTTTGAATAATTACAGTCCACCATGATGTGCTACACAGTCTCTTCGTTTTCACAACATAAATGACAGTGGGAGGGGCCTTGGAAGCCTTTTTTCTGCAGTCTGTCGATTGTTAAAATCGCGTTGTGGCATAACAACCAACAAAAGGCGTTAACCTTGGGAGTGGTTTTAACGTTCCAGATGCCATTCCAAACTACTAGATTCGGGGGGACATGAGGCCGCATCTGCATACTTTTGTAGCCTTGCGCCACCGTGTATAGACCTGGGGCGGTTCCCCATCCTCAGGCGTCCTTCTTACCCATGCTCAGTGGCGCCAACCCGTTTAGCGATACAAGGAACTGATCACGGGCTTGAGTTAGTTCAGGAGGGACAGGAGGGAGCCTCCAACGCAACCATGATCTACCTTCCCACTGCGAGATGTCCCATAGAGAGTTACAACCTGCGTTGTTCATCCACATGCGCAGAGGTTGAAGGGAGCTAAGGGATGATAAGGGAGGATTCATCATGATATTATCTTCCCATATCCTGCAATCTTTACCGTTTCCAGGGATCCAAAATGCTCTGTCTTTGATTAACGGAACAACTTTTTGGCAGAGCTTGATCAGCTGAGAGCCTGAGGTGGGAAGAGGGGCGTCCAAGCATCTCTTTCTCTTTCTCCTGAAGTATTTCCTCTAGAGAGCTCTTTTCGCCCAACCAGGATGTGATCCAATGACTCTCCAGAAGATCTTGGCACCCATGGCTATGTTCTGGAGGCTGAGATCCTTGAAGTTGAGGCCTCCTTCGCTTTGGGGCTTACAAATTTTCTCCCAACTAACCAATGGGATTTTCCTGTCATTATGGTTGCCTCCTTTCCAGAAGAACTTGCGGATGAAGGCTTCCATTTTTTTTATGATACCTAAAGGGGATAGAATAACAGAGAATTGAAAGATGGGAAGGCTGCAGAGCAGGGATTTGATGAGGACAATTTTTCCAGCTAGATTTAACCATGAAAACCTCCAGGCTTGGATTTTGGCTTTAAATTTATCCAACAGAGGGACCCATTCTTTGCTGTAAGCCAATTTACGGAAAATGGGGAGGCCCAAATATGTGAAGGAGGACCAGTTAAGGGATGCAGTAAAGCCCAAAATTCTTGAAATGGATGAAATGGTGGAAGTCGAAATATTCCAGCAAAAGATTTTACACTTACCCCTATTTATTCTGTTGCCTGTAGCTTCACTGTAGTCGTCCAGGACCTCCTTGAAACTTGAAGCAGATCTGGCGGAGGCAACCCCTAAAAGGAGGGTATCATCCGCGAACAGGGTGTGATTGAAATTTTTTACACCTCTTGCTATATTGAGCCCCAGGATCTCTTGATCTACCAGTTTCTGATCCAGGTAGAAGCTCAGGACATAAACTTGAAGAACAAAGAGGAGGGGAGAGAGGGGGCAACCCTGCCTAATCCCCCTTGAGGTTTTAAAGAAACCAGATGCCCTCCCATTCACAAGAGGGGCGATCCAAGGGTCAGCAATACAAGCACGAAGCCAATTTAAAAAACCCATACCAAAACCAAATTTTTTCAGGACCTCCCAAAGAAAGCTAAGTCTGACCTGATCAAAGGCATTAGCTAGATCTAATTTAATGACCATACCTTTCTCTTTGCGAAGCTGACTTGAGTGGATCGCCTCTTGAACCAAGATGAAATTTTCGACAAGCTGTCTCCCTTGAACAAATCTGCCTTGGTTCTCCGGGATGATGGCTGGAAGAATGCCTTTTAGTCTATTGGCTATGACCTTTGTGATTAGTTTGTAACCAATGTTGCAAAGAGAGATGGGGCGGAACCGATTGAATTCTCTAGCACCATTTTCCTTGGGGATGAGGGCAAGGAAGACTGAATTGGTGTTGCCTCCGATTTTCTAGCAAGATTGCAATTTCAAAACCATTTTGCAGAGGTATTTCTCCACACTCTGCCAACAGGTTTGAAGAAATCTTGCAGTAAAGCCATCCGGGCCCGGGGCTTTGTCTGGTGCCATGTCGAAGAGAGCGTCTTTTATTTCTTGAGTAGAGATCTTCGCCTCAAGCTGTTGGTTCATTGTGGGAGAGATCAAAGGAGGGATAACTTCCAAGAATTTGGAGTTAGGGTCCGTCTCTCCCTCTTATCTATACAGATTTTGAAAATGGATGAGAGCAACTCTCTTTATAGTATCGAAGTCTTTGTGGGTTGAGCTGCCATCTTTAATTTCTGCAATAGAGTTGAAGCTCTTTCTAGCTTGAGCTTGTTTGTGGAAGAATGCAGTATTTATGTCTCCTGCTTTAAGCCATAAACTCCTTGACTTCTGTCTCCAGTGCTCTTCCTTCGAAAGGAAAGCTTTGTGGAAGATTTACTGGAGCTCAGCTTCCTTGTCTAGAACTTCTTTAGTGATTTCTGCATCCTCACTTTGAACATTGTTATGGGCGAGGTTTTCCTGAGCCTGCTTTCTCTCTTTTGCAGGGGAGGGTAGGGATTTGGCCCAAGATTTGAGGACCGCTTTCAATCTTCTGAGCTTTTCTTCCCATATGAAGAAAGGGGAACCTTTTACTGGCAAACTCCAGTAGTCTTGAACCAGCTTCAGGAACTCTGGTGCCTTAACCCAAAGAGGGTTAAATCTGAAGGGGATGGGACCAAGGTCTTTATGGCCCGACATCTCCAGCAAAATGGGCTTATGATCAGAAGCACTGCATGGGAGGATATGCAATCTGGATTCTAAGCCTAGCAGAAGAAAGGAACTCTACACCAAGCATCTATCAAGTCTAGCAGCAATATGACTCGGACCTATTCTTTTGTTAGACCAAGTATACTTACCATTTTCTGGAGGGATGTCGAGCAAATCCCAGTCCTGCATGAAGTCTTCCACCCATTCCATTGCGGGGTCCCTTATGATAGATCCTCCATGCTTTTCCTCCATGCGCATGGTAAGGTTTAAGTCCCCTGCCACGATAATGTTTTCCAAATTTTTTGACTCCGACAGTTGTCTGATGGAGTCCCAACACTCTCTTTTCTCCCCTATATTTGTTGGAACATAGATATTGAAAAGACTGATTGCCTCCCTTGAGTCCAATGGCTATAGCTTCAAGAATAGCCAGTGTGTGTTGTGCAAATCAGTGATCAACCTATACTTGAGAGGATTCCAGAGGGAGCCCAGGCCTCCAGAGGCTCCCCGTGCTGAAACTGGATGTCCGCTGCTTCCTTTCCAAAACTTTTTACTGGTCTAGAGAAACTCGTCCTCCATTTTGGTCTCCTGGATCAAAAGAATGTCTGGGGCTTCTCTTCTTATAAGACTTCTTGTTGCTTCTTCTTTCGCTTTGCTTCCCATTCCTCTGCAATTCTAGGAGACAATCTTCATCATTTATTTTTATGGTGATGGGCTCCCTTGGAACCCTGCAAGTGGTTTTTGTTCGTCTTCGGATTTTTCCCAAGGATTTTCTCCAGAGTGGGCTGGCTACCCTGAAGCTTGTCCTTGTAGGTTTCCTGATCTCTCTTTTCTCTAGCTGATTTACGGCCTCTTGCAGATCTTCTGACCGATGTCTGCGTGTATCCTATTTCTCCATCCTCCTCAGACTCCTCCGAGCCATGTTCCTCCTCGGATGCTTCTGGTTGTATTTCCTTGTTTCTTGCCTTGGCGCTTTCGTCAGGTCTTGCATCCGCTGGAGTCGATTTATTTGATGGAGGATCTTGCATATCTTCTACCTGGGGAGTCTCTTTAGTGGATCTTAAGACCACATACCTATTTTCGTGACTGTTTGACAGGGGAGCATTCTGGGTGGAGGCAAGACGGGGTGCATGAACCCCAGATTTCTTTTGGGATGCCTTTGATCTCTTGATCTGGTTCCAGCCTTCTTCCTTTCCCTTCTCTGCCTCCCCTTTGGTCGGGCACCCTCTTGCAAAGTGGCCATAGATATGACATTTACGACATTTGAAAGGAAGTTTCTCATAGTCCAGCACTTGGACATGCGTCCAACTGTCTACCTTTAATTTGATGGCCTCCGGAAGCCCCACCTCTGAGTCTACCTCGACACAGATTCGGGCGCAATCATACTGGTCATTATTGTTTGCTTTATCAATGAACTTTCCCAGAGTGTTCCCTATGTGCTTGAGGGACTCCCAATTCCAGCAATGCACCGGGAGATTCAGGAGCCGAACCCAGACAGGGACCGCCGTTGGGACATCCATGGTCGGATCGAAGTCAGGGGTCCATTTGTTAAGGTAAAGACCCTGAGGTCTCATGAAATATGGCCCATTCCTGAAGATCAGGTCTTTATCCTCCTTTGTGTTGAACTCGAACAGGAAGAAGCCTCTACCCAAAAAATAAGAGGTGACATTTTTTCGATCAGGGGAACCCAGTCCTTGATGACCCAGTTTTCCGTCGATTTTAGCGAGGGTCAAAGGCCTGTGAATTGACCCACCAAGGCTCGATCTGCCAAAGACAATGCAACCTGGATCGGGCCCTCAGGAGGCAGGTTTACTTCAGGAACATCGTCAATCCTTTTAACGAATTTAGAGAGTTCAGGCTTCTTCTTTTTGGGCAGCGTAGCCAGAAGAGAGGAGAAGGCTGCTTCAGCTTCCGGAGGAGAAGCATGCGAACCGCAAGGCGAGCCTTGAGCCTCCATGGCAGAACAAAGATCAGCAAACCCAATCTGCTCCAGGCGGGTACAGGAAACAAGGCATCTCAATCATGGAGAAATGAGAGCCGATCAAAACCTCAAGAGCAGTCCAATCTGACTGTTGCAGGGGCAATGTGATCAAGGCAGAGAGTAGGCCTGGCAGATCCAGACATCCTCGCAGAAAAGAGGATCAGGGTCGGGGCGGAAGAGCCGAGAGGGCAGCGCCCAGTCAGGCTGCAGGTCGCAGTGAGGGTAGCTCTTCAGCGCGAAAAAAAAGTATTGGATTCATGTTATGATATATGTTAAGTTGCAATTCCTATATATATTGTGTTTCGATATTTATCTATGTCATGCTTTTATTCCTTGTTTGGTTTTTTCTATGTAGATCTTCTCTTAAAGAAGCAAGGAAGGACTTTTGAAAGCATCAAGGGACAAATCAAGGGACATATATAAGAATTTTGTAGAAAGGTAAGAGGTTCTTGCGCATTTTAGATATCATGTTTCAATTATAGACTAAGGAAAGTTTACAGTTACCAGTTCATTTGTTTCTAGATTTTTATTTGAATCTAGGGAGATCATTCTTCTCCGCAAGAATGATTTGCCTACCATAACAGATAAGGCCCCTATCTTTATAGGAGATCATTGGAGGAACTCATTGCTTCTTCAAAAACCTATCCAAACCAATATTATAAGGCTCCCAAAGGTCATATGAATCAGTAGTAGGACTCAATCACTCAAGCTTACACTAAACATAAGGAATAACATGTAAATTATAAAAAATGTATAATAATCAAGGCTAGAAATGAAAGTTTTTCAAGGTGATAAAGGTGGTAAATGGGCCTTTAAGTATACAATTAAAGGGTCCATCATATCCCCTTTCTTAGATGTTTCCCCATTCTTGGGGAAAGTTACCTTTATAAGTCCTTTCGATCCTTGAGTTTTTCTTCTTTCATCTCCTTGGAAACTTTCTTGGCATTCCATGCTATGTACCTAGGTAGCTCCTCTGGTTGATGAAACCTTGATACATTTTCTATCTTCTTCTACTCTTATATTCCTTCTCTTGGATGATATGCTTTATTATTCTTAGCAACAGTGGAGGATTGCATTTTTTTCAAATCCACAATATAAGCAACCTTTGTAGGATTCTTTTGTAGAGAGGTGTTTTAGAAAAGTCATTGTGTAGCCTAGTGGGTGAGTGAACTTCTCTCAGCTGCAAGTTATAAGGTATTTTTCCATCTTCTTTAGCATGCTCGTATAACTTATTCTCCTTTTAATTTAAGCATGTCCTCAAAGTGGAGGATAGCCCCTTCTTGTCTTTATGTCCAAATTTGTGCCACCTATTGTCTTCCATGATGATGTTTTTAGATGAGATGATGGTATGAGAATTAGGTACTTCTTCCCTTATCCATAATCATGTGTTGATTTCTTTCTCTAATGTCCTTTTCACCTTCTCGGACCTCATCTCTTCATGCCTCATCGAAGAGGATAGGGTTAGAAGTTGGACATCCGTACATAGATGTTTATATCCAAAAATGGTGAGAAAGGAAGCACCATGTTATGTAGATAGAACTCACATAGCTTGGCCTTTTCTTCAATTCTAGCACAGTCTAATGAAATCCTTAGGAGTATACTTGTGAAGTTATCCTTGTTTTTGACAGATAAAATGTTTGGAACCTACACCATTTCTATTTTAGAAATAAGTTATAGGTCCATGTCTAAGTACAAGTGGGCCATGATTGCCAAATTGGTTTCAGTTTTTTCCAGTTGGTCATTGTTTATTTTTCTTGTTGAGTCAATCTGGTTTAGTTGCTACTTAAGCTTCTTGTTTTTCATTTCTAGATGTTATCCTTTATTGGCCTCTTGAATTCTAAGGATCATCATATCCTCCATAATTTTATATACTTCATCTTCAAGTTTAGCTACATCCCCAACTCTCTTCTCCACGGTTATTCATTTCCATTGATGTGATTCAGATTTTGCTTTCTCCATATCCAACATTGCATGGAATAGGAGATGAGAAAGTAGTAAATGTCCCTTAGGAGGGATCCCAATGAGTCATAAAGATTATGGTTGAATGCATCTTCATGTATAAGGCCCAGTTGTCCCCGCAGATTGTGCCCCTTGTTTCTCTGTGAAATATTATGTTTCTTTAGCATACTTAAGCTATGATAAAAAAATATTTTTTGTGCTTCCTCCTATGTATGAGGTAATTTTACCTCTTCTTATAGTCCTAATTGTGGTGGATTTTTTTGCAGTTATACTTGAATGGTTTCTTCTTTTAGCTGAGGCTATGGTGGTCCTTCCTATAGGTCACACTATGATGTTTCTTCTTGTAGCAACGTTTCTTCCTGTAGTTTTACTTGTAATGTTTCTTCTTGTAACTCTAGTTCTGGTGCCTTTATTAAGAAGTGCCTTTTTCCTCCCCTTTTAGATCTTCTTGAGATGATTCACCCTCTTCTTGTAGCTCATCCTATGGTGTTCCTTCCTCTTGGATTGCTATTTGAGAGACCTATTTATTTTTTGTGGGTATCTTCATCCTTGGCTTATGCCTCCTAAAGGTAACATTTTCCCACCTAATTGTTAGGGCCTTTTTCTTAGGTAATACCTTTGGTTTAGGTGGTGTTCTTTGCTTATGAGGGGTCCCCA
Organism: Pinus taeda; assembly: GCA_000404065.3. NCBI lineage: Eukaryota > Viridiplantae > Streptophyta > Pinopsida > Pinales > Pinaceae > Pinus > Pinus taeda. Next base: position 67,563 of record APFE030785381.1, read on the forward strand.
TTTTCACCAAATTAACTACAATATTCTTATGTATAATTTCAAATTTAGGATTTGTCTTCATAGAAGGCCCAAGGATAGAAGTAAACTTTTCTTTCCCTTTAGCCACTATGGGGGACCTTTGTTCTATAAAATCTCTTTGGGTCTTTTGGAAGGGTTGTCTATCCTTATCCACAAACCCTACTCATGGAATAGGGTGCATTAGAGTCCATTAACTTGATAAACCCATAGTGGGTAAAATATTATTGTCTCTGTGACTTCACCTTACCACTCATCTCATTTAAAGACTATAACAATAAATAAGGGATATTAAGTGTTTGAGATTGTGGGAGATGTGCTTGATGTCTGAACTTGTAAAGAACCCTAAATCAGTAGACATAAACTATATTGAGTCTCCCCTCACAAGAAATATATTTCAAGATGTGATAGGAAACTTCATTCTAAGATAGAAGACTCTCTTTTGATTCCATTTTCATTTGCAACAAATTGTTCACTTTGTCGAAAGAAAATTTTCTTTAGCAAGGGTTGATTCTTTCCTTTCAATTTTGTCCCAAAGTAAGTCTATAGGTATGCCAATGACCCTATTGAGAATAATCTCATTAATGTGGATTTCTAGTCCTCTTACTATTATAACATACTCATGTACCATATAACTCTGAAAATTCAAGGAAAACACTAAATCTATGTCACCATTGTATCCTCTTAACCTCTCAAAGAATTCTAACCACTAACTTCTTTGAAAGATGTTCCCTACCCTAGGATTTTGATGAATCTTGGCAATGTCAATGGACACTTTTCTATTAAACCCAACGCCCATTGTGGAATTTTACATGAAGTTTAAAGAGCTATGTATGCAACTATGTCTCAAATATACCAATAGTGGAGGATTCTAATTGTTTTTAGTGAGGGATTACATCTCTAAGTGAGCAAAGCGTGCATTGTTTCTTGTAAGAAGCGTCATTATTTCTTATGGCTATAATGCAAAAAGTAGGCGACACAACTTAAATGAGAATGAGACATTAGTCTAGATGGTTGACCTTTATACTTTAGGTGTTGAGGATGGTTACTTTCCTCTTCAATGTGCTTGTTTGCAAAGAACTTGTGTTGCCTCTCATGTAGAACCCATAGATACAATTCCTCTAAAAGTAGAACCCATAGACATAGTTCTTGCAGAACCCATAGACATTATAGCAAACCATGTAGTAGAAAACCTATAGTGGAAACCCAATAGGAGAGAATAAAGTGTTCTATTTTGGAGAATTTTTTGGTTTCATGCAAATGGTGAGCTATATTGAGAAATCTAGGGCAACAAAATAGGATGATTTCTCTTACTTCGATAACTATTTGTGGTGTATTTTTACTTCACTTAATTAACTTCTTATTTCACCTAATTATTATTAGTGTTTTATTCATCAAACAACTATCAAACTATAAAGAACATTAATACAAAGGACACAATATATAGACTATAAGCCAAGGCAAAAACCTCTCCAACTCTGAGAGGAAAACCCACAAGAATTATTCTTCTTATAAAATCTTCAATTGACGAATTCCAAGACCTAGACCCTTGTTTGAAACCCCCTCTAAGACCAAGCCAAAGATTCTTCTTTATGAATTTCTCTTGCTTCAAGTCAACACTGGTCAAAATTGTTTCATAGTAGATTTCCCCCCAGTTCAGAGTTTTAGATTGTTGTTGCAGACCTACAATTTCAGCTTCTTCTGCAGAAATCCTAGGTCACAAGTGTGGCTTGAAAATGAATAAATTTGCCTCCTTTCAACTTCACTTGACTGACTTCCTTTCCTTGACTATTCGACTTGCTAGAGAGACTTTTCTTAACCCATAATTCAGCCCTTAAAGATGACTGTAATTTTGGTACTTGCTGCTACAGAAGGAAGCCCTAATCCACTTCACATGTGTGAGAAGAATGCCTAAAAATAGTGCTATAAATTCAATATTTCTTCTCTTCCTTTTATCCTCCTCCTACTCACACTTCTCCCCTTCCTTTATAAAACTTGAGTGAGTTATGAGTGTGCTCTTGAATGAGGCTAAGTGTTGTATATATAGGCTTCATGTAACTTCAAATTAGGCTAACTTTCCACTAGCTCTAGGCCAACTTGATGCTTGTGTAAGCCAACTTGTTCGTTACACTTTGTCAAGCTCTTGCAGGGTCTATTGAATCTAATTTTGACTCAGATAATTCTATTTAAAATATGCAACACGCCCAAGAAGGGTCTTTTATAGATGACAATGACTCTTTTGACTTGTAGACTTAATGACAAGCCCTAGGAGCTCATAATGGGAGCTTGAACTAAAAATACTTTTTCTTGAGCTTGAAACCCATGCCTCAAGAACAACAACAATAAATTTATTTTTCTCATTACATCAAATACATAAAATCATGATTACATATGTCATTTTGAAGACTGAACCTACTTACATATTTCAACAAGTTCAACATCAACTTTTCTAAGTTGTAGACAGTGGGTTGGCACACTACTGGTGATAATTTCAAAGTCGGGAAGGAAATGGCTTGTCGATCACTAGACATAACCACTACCTTTCTCGAGTTCTTCCTATGATATTTCATGTGTTTGAAGGATTTGCTAACATCCACTACTCAATGGGGTTGTCACCTTCTAACAAATGTGGTGTATTTTTTGGATTTATCTATTATTACCACCTTTTCTAAGAATTCTGATGTTCTGACCCTATATTATGCATTATGCAATATACATGCAAACAAAATGAGAGTGAATGGATTAAATATTCATACCTTCGAATTAAGTAATGCTAATAAAACAACCAAAGAAATCATGGAGCACAAATCATCGCAAATGCAAAGGTTGTTGCTATGTTTTTTTTACTACGGAGGATCCTATAGGAGAATAGGGTATCTTATAGGGGATGCAATTTCTAACTTTTCGTTCTTGTTAAGTGTGAAAATTTTCTTGATGAGACTATTTTTTTCAAGGCTAGATCATGAATTTTTAATTGAACTATAGCTTTTGATGAATTTGGGCCTTCTTACAAGACTTTGTGTAGCTTTCCTGTATACTATAGGATTACCTGTAGTTCTATGTAGGAGCATGTTTGGTGAGAAAATCAAGGTTGCAGATGAGTTCAGAAAGATGTAAAGTGATATTAATGGATAACCATCAATTGTGCAAGAAGAAATATGGATGGTGAAGGTGGTGATAAAGGGGTTATTTTCAAACAAAATCTTGTTCACAAGTAATACATGATCTCCTTGCGTAAATGTGACAAGTAAGCCTACATTTCAGTTGCGAATTTGATTTTTTATTTTCTCCTATAGCCTTATGTTTTGGTTCTTATGTATGTTTTTCCATAGGTAGGCCTCGGTCATCTGCACATCATAAGATAAATTGAAAGATAAAACATTTTTTTTTACTTAGGTAATGGTGCCATTTTTGGTTTTAACCATTTCATTACCCTACCAGATATCTAATGGTTTTACTAGTAGGGAAATTTTATTTTTCAAACTCAAAAAATATCTTAGATATGTTTTCATTCTTAGAGCTTGTCTTGGGTGCCTTAAAGGAGGTTTTCACCTAAGAATTTTATTCACTTTTTTTTTTCTCTTTTTTTTTTGTTTTATTTTTTTCCCATAGGGACTAGATGGGTTGGGATCATTTTTTATATCAACCACATCCAAGTCATTTTTTTGAATGTTTTTATGAATTAATATTTTGAAAAAGGTAACTTATAAACCTTGAGTCTAAAACCATTCACTAGAAGAGGGATTTTTTCTCCATTAATAGTACTGATATGTACAGAGCTATTGTCATTGCACTTCTCTACCATATATGACCCTAAACATCTGGTCATAAATTTTCCTTTGAAATCCTTAAATTTGGAATCATAAATAAATGCATAATCACCATATTTGAAGTATTTAGTGTTAACCTTTGTAACTGGACCATATTAATATGAACGAGAGATTACATCATCCATTCTTTTAATGCATTTAGATGTTATATTATTTCCTCTTGATCATCATTTATATCTATATCTAGATATGAAGATATCCTTAATGTGGTGAACTCAAAGTCAATGGACACCATAACCTTATTTCCATAGAATAGCTGATAGGGGTGAGCCATAATTAGTATTTGAGATGGCATTGTAGGCCCATGCTACCTTAGTGAGTTTGTTAGCCCATTCTCTTATGCTAATGGTGAGTATTTTAGTGAGAATTTTTTCCAACTCTCTATATGTCACCTCAACCTGCCCATTAATGTGAGGATGATATGGAGTAGAATTCCTATGATGGATGTGATGTTTCTCCATAATCGTTTCGACAAGGTTGGAAGTTACCATGATTCCTTGATTTGTAACTATTTCTCTCAGAAATCCAAAATTGTAGAAGATATTTTCTCTAAAAAATTCTACTACTTTTTGTTACGTGGATACCTTAAATGCTTTAATTATCGCAATTGATCAAATAATGAACACACACAATTATGTACTTATTTTTCCTTGATGGAGGATTGATGGGTTCAAATAAATCCATCACCATTTTTTAAAAGGTTCAAATGAAACTTGTGCCTACAAGAGCATTTCATTTCTCTCTGTAGGCTTTCCCATTCTTTAAAATTCATCAGACTGAGAGGTATACTAGTAAGCATCTTTGTAAAGAGTAGGTCTAAAGTAACCAGTCTACCAAATATTATAAGTTGTTCTTTTGGCTACGAAATTCCCTCCACATGGCTCATCATGATAGGCCTCTTGAATATCATGCACTTCATCCTCCCTCACACATATTCTCAGGATATGATAGGGTCCTAGATTGAACATGCAACCTTCAATCCATATGTAAAATGCAATTTTCTCGATGATCTCACATCTCTCCCTAGAGGATAGATGAAGAAAATTCATACGTACTTTTGTTTATGCCGGACAATGAGGTGTATGATGTTTACTTTACTAGGATCTACCTTAGTCCCTTTGGAGGATAGGTGATGACCTAAGACAACACATTTCCTCATAATAAAGTGGCATTTTTTATTACTTAGTGAGGGATTAATTTCTCCACACCTCTAGAGAACCTTGATAAGGTTGGTGAGAGATGATTGAAAAGTATTACAATATGGTGTAAATTCATCCAAATAAATCTCTCTTCTATCATGAACAAAATAAAAAAAATGTTAAGTAATGCCCTTTAGAAAGTAGTTGGGGCATTGCATAAGCCAAAGGTAAGAACTTTATAAGCAAATGTTCCCTAGGGGAAAGTCAAAGTTTTCTTGTTTTGATCTTTTGAGCTTATTTGAATTTAGTTATATCATTTAAATACATTTAGAAATGTAAATAACTTCTTTCGTTCCAAAACACTTAAGACTTGATCAATGAAAGTATAGGAAAGCGGTATTTTCTAGTGGCCTTGTTTAATTCCCAATAGTCCACACGTATTATCCACTTGGCATTATTCTTGGGGAAAATAAACAAAAGTGATACCTACTCACTATCAAAAATAGAATAAATGAACCCAACATCTAAGAGTTTCTACAATTCTTCTTTAACAATGTCTTTCGATGTAGGGTTCATCCTTATTTGAGGTAGGTGAATGGGATTATGATATTATTTAATATAAATGTGATGGGTAAATTTATATGGATGGATTCCTTTAATCCCCTTATAATCCCATGCAAAAGCATCAATGTTCTTTCTCAAAATAGTGACTAGCTCTTGTTCTTAATCAATAGTAAGAGAGTTGTTGATTTTTAATAGTTTAAAGGGGATTTATTTATTTATTTTTGACAATTTCTTTGTCAGATCCATTAGTGAATAGTTATTCCCACTCATCGTTCCTTAATCTGCTAAGCTATCCTAGGGTTTGACCATTGTTTAGATCATCAATTTGCATACTAGCGAGATATTGAATTTGTAGAAAATTGGCAATCAAATTATCTTGATCAACTTGCTTGTTGCTAATAACTGTTTCAATGGTGTAGATAGGATAGGATTATGAAAGGATGAAATTTTGTTCTTCTTCATCTTCCATGCAAATAGGAAAGTCTACCTCAACCAAAGGTTGAACAAAATGATAGAACAAAAGTTGTTTCTAGGATCTCCCATTAGTGATTGCCATGTTACCAACTCTACAACTAACATAAGCATCTATTGTTGCTAACTAAGTTCTCCCTAAAATGCATCAATATCAATTGAACTTTGTTTTTGGTTGTATAACTAGGAAGTTAGTGGGCCACTCCCAAGATTCAATTTATACCATGACATATTATATCATGCACTCTTGTTCTACTATAGATCTACCAAAAAATTGAAGCACACTAGTAGTTTTTCTTAGGGAATTTTGAAGATTGAGTTTAAACTTAATGTCCCTAGTCATGATGTTGATGTCATATCCTAATTTAATCAAGGTGTTTTGAACTACTATTTGGTTAATATGTACATATACGACTTAGCTACTTGGATCCATATACTTGGGAACAATCATCCTTCCAAGCATTAGATAACCCAGTTTCCCTATGACATTGATTGTGGGGGCATGCCCTTTGCTTTCCTAGGAATTTTAAGGCATTATTATTTGATAAAAATGTTATAATGATATGGGAACATCTTTGATGGCCTATAAAAGTGGTATCTTAACACACAAATTATATAATTCTATAAGAGTTCAACATCTTCAAGTGTATATGTTTTTTTTTTTATGGTCAAACTCTTAGGGAAAGGGGGATTAGAGAAATTTATTGTGGTATAGATTCCTCTTCTTCATTTGTTGGATCTTCTTGCGGAGAAGGATGAGGAGGTTCCCACGGGACCTCCCATTATCTAAGGTTTATTAGTTAATTTCCAAGGAATAAGTTTTGAATGAAGTATCACCATCATAAAAAGGTTAGGCTTACTGATTATTAGGATTCATATTAGCTTGGGTAGGAAGCTAAGGATGCTTTAGTGCAGTAGTGTTCTGAGGTATGTTATGATGTCGAGGAAGAGGCATTAAGGCTCATGTTTTTTCCATAAGAGGCTTCCAACCTTGGGAATAATTATTCCATTGAGAAGGATGGTTATGTAATTGTTGGTAAGGAGGGATAATAGGTTGGTTTGGATATTTCTATGGGATAGGCATGGAAAATTGTTAAGGATTAGGTGGGAACAAAGGTTGATTTTGAATTTGTGTGAGGTAATTCTTGAAATATTGTGAATATATATAACCATACCTTGTCGATAAAGTCTTGGTGTCGTTGGCCGCTTTTGGTTGATGAAACATATTGATTCCATGCTTAATTTATCTCCTTTGTAGACAAGATTCAAACATATAAAAAAGGGAAATTTCATGTTAGTAGGAATTTGTTCCTCAAAAAGTTCACATTTCTATTTTATTAAGTGGATACTCATTCCAAGGGTGTATTTTGGTGCACTTGGAAAAAAAATATATCTAATGCCCTTTCTTCCTCTTCTTGCTTCTTCTTGGGTTGCAATGTGTCTATTTGTAAGGCTAGTGAATGCAAGATTTATATTTCATATCTTATAAAACTCCTCCTATTTCATCCTTTACAAACATAGAGGAAGAAGTAGAATGACTTACCAAACCTCTAGCAGTTATACCTTTCTTCTTGTTTTCTCTAGGATGATTTTTGAAAAATTTCTTGATATTATCATAATCCAGCTTGTATATGTCTCCATTGGTGAAGAGATTTAGCTTCTCCATCAAATCCTCTCTTACTCCTTTTTGTAGAACAAGTTTCAAAGAGTCATCATCCGAGGTGTAGTTGTGTGCTCTCTTATAACTTAATTGACATATCTCTTCAATTTCCTCCAAAGATTCATTGTTTCCTTAGGTCATTCGAAATATCTCATCTCTTGCATCTCAATCCCTACAATAATATTTTTATTTGGTGTTGAAGGTTTGCTTAATAAACACCCAATTGGAAATTTTGTTCCCTTAAAGACTTATGAACCACCTTAGGGGTACATATTTCATAACAGAAGGGAAGAGCTTCAATTTTTATTTTTAAGATAGTTTAAATTCTTATACACCACTGTAAACTCAAATAGAAAATTGTCAGGATCTTCTATGGTTACCCCATAAAAGTGAGGGAATACAAATGGGTTGACATATTTCATCCTATCTTACCCATTACATCTCGAACAGGAAAATTAAATAGCTTAGGATGATCTCCATTTTCATCCATTGTATAGTGAGATGGAGAGCTACATCCTTCTAAAAGGGTCTCAGCTTGTTCTTCTAGATAAGTCTCAAAGATTCTTGTTGTTGAAGGTAATGTTTCAAAATGAGTTGATTAGCGTTGATCTTCACTTGTAGGTTTAGATATGGGGTTTTAAATTACAACATCTTTTTGGCAACAACAAAAAAAAGTGATGGCTCTTAGTATTCCAACAACAATTTTGTAGACTTGGAGGTGTCACCTTTAATATGTCAACCTTGAATTCATACAAAATTAAGAGGTATCGTGCACTATATGTGCAAGTCACATTTTTTTCTTTCTTTTGAATGTGCACTAACTTATGAAAGAATTTTTTCTTTCTAATCAAATAGAAAAGGTGGTTATGAAAATGCAAGATCACTCAACTTGGCTTAGTCTTGTAGGAGATGAGAATACAATAGAAATAAACAAAGTACATGAAATAAAATTTTACAGGAAAGCAAAGTTTGGAGGAAATGAAGACTATGCTACTTTGTAATGGAAAGAACTATACCGCACTTGCAAGGAGTTAATTACTACCCTAATTTTATAGAAAGGAAAATCAAACCACACAAAAAATAGTAATAGAGAAATTTGCAAGTGTTGTAATGTAATCTTTAGATGTGATAGTTTTATTCTCAACCTCCCCTTAATCACTAGATCATGTAAAATATGATTATTCAAGGTATCCTTCATATGAACAACATAAAATCATGATAAATGATGCAAACTAAAGCTATCAGACCTTTTCTATAGGAAGCTCTGTAATTTTACAGGAAAACCCCAAAATTGGACTAAGTATAAGAAATTGATGAAATGATGATAAAAGATAAAATTCTAGTAGATGCAACACACGATCAAAACTCATCAACTAAAAATACCATATTCCTATTTTTCTACAGGAAATATCAAAATGTAATATTCATTAAATTTAATTGTAGCAACAGAAGAAATCATGGCAATCTAGTAAATAAGCATGGAAATGAAATACAAAAAGTACAAGAGGATATCTAAAGTACATGTGTTTGTGCACTCCCAAAGTTGCTTAAGGATTTGAGTAAAATCAACACTACACACTTTCCAAAGGAAATTTATTCTCCATTAATTCAAAGTCGACATTACATAAGTTTAAAAATGAAAAGTTGTAGAGCTAAAAATAACAAATTAATATTCTTTCCTCCCAAAAGTTATCTCTCAACTAGCTCGAGTCCTCCTTTTATAAAAGATGCCGAGAGAGAAACCTCCTCAATAAGATGGTTTCCTTCCCTAAAAAAATCCCTACAACCGTGTTAGTTAGTCTCCTTGGTATTGTTGTGCAACCACTTCTTGTGTTAGTTGTTGATAAATCCTAGCTTTCGACAATCTTGTAGGTTCATATTGGAAGTCAATGGGACAAGGGACCTATCTTAAAGGTAGGTTGTAGGAGGAACTTGTTGCTGCTTCAAAAGCCTATCCAAACCAATATGTTAAGACTACCAAAGGCCATACAAATAATTAGCAGATCACTCAATCATACACTAAATGTAAGGAATAACATATAAATTATCATAATGCATAATAATCAAAGTCATAAACACATGTGATGGCACCATAATAACAATGGTACCTATTACATTCTTCCACCCACACAAAGTTGTGCATTTAAATTCAATTCAAAATTCCTACAAATAATAAAAGGTTAATCTCTCACAAATTGACTCAATTCTCACCAAATTATCTATAACAATTGCTCAAATGGGTATTAACAGATCGCCACACTTGGCGAATCGATCCTTGAACTATTCAACTAAAATTATGAACACTATGGGACTAATTTCCCACAACTTCAAACCAATGAATCTGCAGTTCCACCAATCATGAATGTGTTTCGAAACCTGACACATTTCTTAGTTTGGAACTTATTTCAATCTACAAGCCCTTGGGCTAATCATTCAATGCCCTTCTAATTTGATTCTCTTTGAATATGCAATAATACCAATTCTAAATTTATTCCAAGAGAGTGCCCACACCTTCCAAGAAGCAACACACACAATTAATCACTCCAACAGTTATAGGTCACAACTCTCTTGCAAGTGGATATAGATTTCACTTATGGGAAACCAATTTGTTTACAAGAGTGATTTTCCAATGACTAGAAAAATCCATTATTCCTGTGATCTCGAAATGCACCCCCACAATTTTCCTTCAAGAAGGACCTAGATGACCACTATTTCACTCATTATTAATGCACATAATTCCTTCAATCATCAACGCATATCTATTTATCTAGTGTAGCTTGCATTCATCTGCATATGCTTCAAAATGCCCAGATTTACCATGCCTTGGTCAATAGAAATTTCTGACTGTTTACAAAGTTAATCAATCACAAAGTGTCATGAATGGATAAAAATTAATGGCTAGAAAATAAATGGTCATGCTTTAAACCCTCTACAATCCACCTTAGCACCAAATCCCTCAATGTTGCCTAGGTTGTTGTCTATTCTAGTGTAGCAACTCAACAAAACCTTATATATCCTATACATGGGTTTGCATCACTTGCATAACGTGATTCTCAAATTCAAATATTGGGATGAATTAAATTCATCAAAAACTAGGTGTATACCTTTATGGTTGAGTGCAACAACCTTTTTTAATCTACAACTTTGATTCAACTTAGAAAGGACACTCTTCAATAAACAACTCTTTTTAATGAGAAGTGTTGGCATTGTGAGAACAATCACACACACACACACACACATAACAATTTTATAGTTGTATCTTCAATTGCTTGTCATCTCATTTAATTATTAGATAGATCCAATAATACATACTGAATGCAATCCGTCAAATCATCATACACAAAGATAACTATACAATGAACAAACCCTTACTTTTATCAATAAAATTGTATACATACATCTTAGAGATTCTTGGTCTCCTCTTGGCTTGATCTAACAATCATTGGCCATCCTTCTACTAACACACACTTTCCATTTCCTACATATCTCTCTAATGCTCGTAGGCTACAATATATACAAAAAAATCTAATAGCTTAGATCCACAAATCACTCAACTAACCCTTATTTTTTGAAACTTTCTAGATCCACTAAAACTAATACTCACACATTTAATATTTATTTAGATTTCTCTAACTATCCTATATTCCCACAATAAATATAATCTACCACAAATCCTCAATACTACGTTCAATGTAAAAATAAAACTAATTTCCTTAAATTTAACATCTCAGGTCTAATCAAATGCATCCAATTTGAATGTTGGAGGTTAGATTCTCCTGCATCAACATGTTTTCAATTCGATAGAGGTTGTAGACAAGTCTTTATGTATACAATTCAAAGGCCCATCAACATCCACCCATCCCAATAAATCTAAGGTAAACACCATATATTGAGTCATTCTACGCAACCACTATTATTAAAGTCACATCTTCTAACAACCACTATGAACAAGCTATGCATTCTATCAAAACCACACCTACCATAGATAATAAGTAAACCTTATAGTATACACTATTTTTTTGATGTCCACCACATGCAAGTTCTTCATCACTACATTTATGTAGCTATTACATAGTTTGTCAACCTATAGGTTAGCTCACCAGTAACCCATATCCAACATAAATTTCATATGAAAAATCATATTTGTATTGACGCTCAATTAAAACTTACATGTTTATTTACATCGTGCCTCATATCTATTATCCATTCACAACATAATTTTGTTCAGTATCAATGTACAAAATTTCCACATTTTAATTTGCATGTTTAAGTCAATCAAATAACTATCATCATCATGAACATATAACAATAAATAGATGATATTATGCAACACATAAACAAGTCCAAATGTACACTCATCAAACGCCCATTTCAGTATAACTAAGCCTAAACATATACTAAACATTGAGTCACAAATATGAGTACAAATCAATATTATAACTAGATAAGGCCAAATTTTGGGGCATTTCATATCTAAGTAAGTCATTAATAAAGGTTAACATACATTTAAAACCAAAGTAAAATTAGATTGATGCCATCTGTTACACTAAAATTTGTCACCATGACTATTTGCAGTTAGTATGGCTCCATCAACTATCATACTATCCTCCTTGGCAAGCCTCTTACCTCTGCTCTCCATGTCAAACTTCAAGAAAGAGAGAAAGTCTTTTAAAAATCTATTTATCTTTGGGTACGCAGATTCTCTTAACCTTACCTGTGTGTACACATCCCAAGTTCATAATACCTGCATACTTGTACGCTCTGTATGTAAAGGGGTGGGTGCGTACTCCTGTAAAGGTCAAAAGGCACGAGTTTCATCTTAAAAAAGTTACTTGTGGTCACTTCTAGAGCCTTCTAGAAGAGTGTTTGACGTATATTGAGCGCCTCCAGATGGTTCATGCACCCCTATGATAGAGGAACTATCCCATCAAGAGAGGAGCTACCCCATCCAAAAGAGGGAGTATCCCATTGATGTTGGAACTGAATAACTTCCTCTAGAATACTATAAATACAGGCCTTGGGCTAGAGGAGGAGAGGTTGAAAGCTGAACATTCTAAAGGGTAAATGTTGTTGGAATTAGGACTGCCATTGTTGACTTGTGAGGAGAGATCACTATCCTTCCTTGTTGCCATATTGGGAGTGGGTGAGCTTGTCAAAGTAGAGGAAATCTCTTGTTGGACCCTGGGAGGAGCTTGCACAACACCAAGGCTCAGGTTGTAATGGTTCCTTTTTTGTTTCTTTAATACAAATAAGTCCATTCTTCCCAATGATTTGTTGTTAATGAATTATTTCATGTACTCCTTGGTCTATGTGATGAATATGCTTTGTTTTATGATGAATATTCAGGTTTTATGTAATCGTTTGCTTTGTTAGTGTATGCAGGTCTTAAAGTGAAGGAGGAGCTCATCTGGATCAGCAAGGCTGGACTGCTACAACAAGCGTTGGACCTAAGGTAAGATCAGAAAGCACTTGATCTCTCATAGAATAATGTGTGTTTAGAGAAGGATTGTTCTTGTTTGGTTTGTTTGTCACTAGAGAGTCTTAGACTCCTAGGGAGGTTAGGTTTGTCCGCAAACATAACTCTTTCCGCATGACAAAT